>VUQK01030143.1:0-10848 GCA_015106715.1 Bujurquina vittata
TAATTAGGGGAGGATGATTCAGGTGCAGCTCATCCTCTGGGCACAGCTCTGCTGCTCTGCCTCCTCCACAGGAAGATGAAAAAGTATGTGCAAGGAAGCACAAGCAGAGTGAAAGGGCTCATCATAACCCCCACACATACAGTAAGAGCGCAGACCAGCACTCCACAAAGTACTGAGTCAGAGGCTACAGTGTCTTTCAAGACAACAATTTGAATCTGCAGGTATCAGAAACGAATGCAATAACAGTCAAAGTTACTTTTATCCTCTTTATTAACTGCTCTCAAGACACACCTACTGCGGCGTAGGTGATATTTACCACATGTTTTTTAAAGTATGGTCAGGAATGTATGACTTCTTTAGCACTGTGCTCTTTAGCTGTGACTTGCATTCAGACTGAGTCACCACTTTGCCCCAAATCTACTGAATATTAGTTGTCAGTCATACATCCCTGAGTGCAACTGGATGAGTAATGCATATACGTGTACTAGAATGTGAATATGCGCATGAATGCTCTGTACACCTCTGTTTGCTGTGACTATTTGTGTATCTGACTGCTGTGGGACTTAAAGACAGTGAAAAAGAATGCGAGAAAGAGAGAAAGAAAAGCGGTAGGGGAGAAAAGGAGAGGTAGACTAAAGCTGCATGACGAGTACATCAGGGCGCAGGGCCCCGGCTGGGAGCAACAGTCCAAACACAGATTCGCCGTGTCCAAGCAGACAGCGAGGGGTAGAAGAGATTTCCCTATAGAGGTGGCCTGGGATGCTCTATACCTGAACGCACATGAATACACACACTGTACTCAATGAGCTTGCACTTATGATATAGCAAGAAACCCCCTGCAAAACACAAAGAGCCCACACATGCACAGATATTTTCTGCACAAATACACATAAGGAGATGCGTGTCCGCACGCACACACAGTCAATCAGAAACAGAGCATTAAAATGTAAAGTTGACTTCCACCTCCAGTCTGCATGATGTCCTGACCAGAACGCACAGTGCGTGCGAGGAGACTAGCCGTGAGAGCGGTGCCGCCTCCAATTCGGTATGCTATCGCTGTCAAACTGCCCTCGTGCACGATCTTTGACTTAAGTGAAGCAACACAAAAGAAGAAAAGGGAACAAACATCAGTGCTGAGACAGGAATATTGGATATGCACATGATGTCTAGTGCTTGCGGTAATCCCGCAAGGAAGGCAATGTGAAAAGAAGGAGAAATGCGGCGTGGTCTGTGTGCATAAGGGCATTTTCATCGTTTCTCCATTTTTTATTTTACCCTCTGAGTCATGACCTGATTGACACATTTAATACTTGTCCTTGTGATGATTCTGCGCACATGATGGAAAGACAGACGGATGAATAAACATTGTGGCTTCAGTGTTCGTAACAGACAAGATGCTGACGAGAAAGCACAAAGAACGAAATGCTTTGAATAATAATTACCGGGAGAAAACAAGGGGCTTTTTTCTTTGAAATACAACAAATCTTCACAATCAGCATTGGGCTCAATAAAGAACTGTGAAAGGAAACTGTTGTGATTGACAAGGAGATGAAACAGTTCATTGTAGGGCGTTAAAATGACCATATTTCAATGTGGCAGTCTGTTCCAAAGGAGACCATCACTGAGGAGGAATGTTAACAGCTATCACTTGAAAAGGCTGTTGTAAAGTAAAATCTTACACTTCTAATGTGCTGCCATCCACCCACAGGGATGAGAAGAAGAGGAGCAGAAAAGGTAAAGAAACATTTTTGAAGCACCGTGACCATGCTATTGTTTGTGACTGGCAAGTGTTATCCCTCAGGGTAAGTTTCAGATTGTGTGGGTGGAAGAAGCACAAAGGTACCCAAGTGGATTTTCTTAAGTTGATTTTGAGACATTTCTATTACTGATGTGTCATACTTCTTTGAGACTGTCTGGGTCTGTAAGTGGATCGTAGTGACAGAGATGAACTTTACTTTCAAATTTGTTACTTTCAAATTTTTTAATGAGGCTTTTAATACATTTCCCATTTTTTAAAAATCAAATGTTTATGAACAAATGAAAACTTCCTTGTTACTTACTTAACACTTATACCTAACAGTAATAAAAATGATGATAGTAAATACTCCAAAGAGTATGAGTAGAGACATTTTTGGGGGGGGGGAGTGAGTCTCTCTGTTGGATGAGGTATCATGAATTTTGGGAGGTCTCGCAGGGTCAGTCTCAGTGAAGTCTTTTAGGAGCTCGATAACCTGACCTCAGGTTGGCATCTTCTGCTTTGTGTCTGGGAAGGCCTCACGCACTCACCACTGACTACCTGAATAATTTAGTGCAGAACCTGCTGTGTTCTGTAATCTGGAAGGGAGATTAGATGCAGAACTGACCCTGCATGTTTTCTCTTTCTTTCTTTTTTCTTTCCTTGATATTGAATATTTTCTTAATAAATACAGTATAGCTTTTTTTTTTATTTACACTTAACCTCCGAGCTGATAGGTGTCACGTTTGCCCAGTACTTTTGTCCACATAGTGCATACCAATTTGCCTAATAAAATTCACATTATATATAAAAACAAATACCCCTAGAAGCTATAAAAGAGTTCCCTGCAGGGTTTACAGTTAATACATTCTTCTGTCGTAGAACCGAGCAATGTTTAATAATGACAAGGAAAATAATTCATGTTTAAATGCAGCATCTCCTCTGCTGGCCGCATCAGCTGTTGTGACAGAATTTTGATTTTAATATACGCAGATAATAAGGAGGTCCAGCATGACTCTGAGTATGCTTTTGGATGACCTTCGGTAGCATTTTTACTTGCACTACAAAAGTCTAGTTTATGATTGGAGCACACTGTGCATAAGATCTGGTGACGGCTTCCACATAAAGCTCTTTTAATTTTTATTTTTTTTTAGCTGTGTTTCCATAAAGGCTGCATTTGAAGTGCATAGACTGGATATTAGTGTTATAGATGCGCAAACCAAAAGAGGCTGCAATGGCTGAATTTTAATTTTGGGTCCGCTAGCCACACTTTGATGACCCCCGAGACAAACAGAGGTCAGTAACTAAAAGGTTATGACAGAAAGGGGTATGTCAGTGTCACGAATGCTAATAAGTAAATACACTTTTTGGCTGATCTTAAACTGGGGTCAAAGGTTGTGGCTGAGGTCACATTTAAGAGGTCAGAAGGTTACAATCATTATTTTTTTGGTTCAGCTCACAGACATTCATCTGTTCATTGAATTATGCTCACAAGAGACTCAAAGCAGATTCTGATGTAAATCAAAGGGGTGACGAATGCAGGCAGGGCGGCAAACCGCACGCCAGACAGCTCTGAGTCAAGCACAGATTTGTGAAACTGCCTTAAATTGCTAACAAAATGCTGCAAGAAAGTAGTTTTCTTTACCACACAGCTTATATCCAAGACAGATGGGACAGGGCAGGAAGCAACTGTGCTCATGCCAGTCAATTATATTTTTATTGACCAGAGAAAACACCCTTGTCAGTGCACTTCTCTGATTAGCTAACCTCATCACTGATAGTATGGAATACTGACTGAGAGCACTAGAGTGCTCATCATAAGCACCATAAATGAGGAGATGTGTCTCACAGGCATTGAGCCCCGTGTCTCAGGCACTGGAGTGCCACAAAATCCACAAAAACAGGCCCAAACATTTAAAAGCTATACACCTATCCCTGCATTCAGTGTTATAAGAAAAAGCTTGTGGTCTGATTTATCCTATTAGCTTTTACTTCCTTTTTTAATAGACTGTATAGCACAAGTACAAAGATGTGTGTGGTGTGTGTCATTCGTGCACAGATTGAAGATTTTTTTCTGCCCAAGTGCACTAATGTCACCCTAAGTGCACTCTGTCAGATTTGGCTTTTTAGCACTTTAGCTTTCTGTCTGCCAAATGAAAAAAACGTAATATTTTGACAAGAGGGGTCCTTGCAGTTAAAGAATTAGTGGGAATCCAAGGCACTTAAATCATTTCGAAGCTGTCACTGTTTTCTTTTGAATCACAAAATAAGGAGTCCAACAGTTTTACCCTGTAAAACTGATTCTTAGATAGTCACAACTGACAACGCAACCTGTTGTGCTTCCTGTGGAACAGAATAACACTATCAGACGGCCGCAATCCTCCATTTCAGAGGCTCAAAAGTAACAGGAGCTGCTAACGATTGACTGCCTGAGGTGTCGAACTCATGAGCATCACCAAATGCGGTGCTTCCTCCCTTGAGATGCTCTGCTAGGGCTTTCCTGCAGCCACCTTCCATTCTTGTTTGTGTGTGGGTCTCTGCTTTCAGTTTTGTGTTCAGTAAGTGAAAATCATGCTCTGCTGGGTTGAGATCAAGTCACTGACTTGACCATTGAATAATACCTGATTTATTTGCCTTGAGAAACTCTCGGCTTGCTTCTGCACTATGCTTCAGGTCTTGATCCATTTGCACCGTGAAGCACTTTCCGATCCGTTTTGCAGCATCCGGCTGAATCTGAGCAGAGAGTGGAGCCCGGTACATTTCAGACTTCATCCGGCTGCTTCTGCAAGCAGTCACATCACTGAGTGTAACCAGCAGTCTGCACCTTGTTGTAAACTCTCTGTATTTACATTTGTGAAGGCATTTCTTGATTATAGACTGTGACAATGACGCACCTGCCTTCTCAAGAGTGTTCTTGACTTTTTTTTTTTCTAAGCGAGGAAAGAATTCTGCAGTCAACCACCTTCAAGTTGTCTTCGGTGTTCTTTCAGGACTTTTAGTGTTGCTGAGCTCGCCAGTGCATTCCTTCTTTTTTAAAGAATCTGCCAGACTGTTGATTTGGTCACTCCTAAAGGGTTTGATAAACTCTAATGGGTGTATTTGAGGTTTTCAGCACAATAACGGTCTCCTTCACTTGCATTAATATCTTTTTGGACCAGGGAACAGCTAGCAAATAGCAGAATTCATCCTGCTAGGTAGCCACATCACCAACAAACAATGGTGACCTGGCTCCACAGATGGCAGATGATGTGGTATGCTTCATATCATGAGTTGTTTCACTCCTTCTCCATATTTTGCTCTTGCCATCATTTTCATACAAGTTGATCTAGGTTTCATCTAGGCTCTTGACATCTTCTGGCACAGTGTAATCTGAGTGTAACCAGTGGTTTAAAACATTGCTGTAAATCCTTTGTATTTACATTCATTTTTTTTTACCATGATTTGCCTCCTTGAGCGTGTTCTTGCCTTGGTTAGAGGTTGTAAAGTTGTTATTCTTAACCATGGAAAATATTCTGTGATCGTCCACGTTAGTTATCTTTCACGGGTCTTATGGTGTTACTGAGCTGGCCAGTACCCTGTAATGTACCCTGTAAGTAAATTTAAGCTCTATGAAATTTCCAGGGCTGAGGCCGTGAGTTCCCCGTAATTGTAATTACCTGCACCCAGAATAGTACTGCGTACTGTCAATGTACAATTGGGGAATTTGCCCAATTTCCACAGAAATTACACAGAACTTAAATTTACTTAAAAGATACATTCCTGTAGTTATGTGTACTTACATGTAATTACAGGGTACTTAGGGCCTTAGTCATGGGCTGTATTGTGAATTTTTACTCAATATTTTTCTGAGAAAACAGTCTACACATCTTTAAAAATACACCAGATTATAATACGTTTTAAATGACTCATTTATGAGCAAATCATGTCTCATTATTCCAGAATATTTTCTTAAAGTAAGATTGAGAAAATTCAAGTCTTGTCATTGGAAGTCACTCTTTATTAAGTATTTATTAAGTATATTAAGTAACATCTCGTGATTGCGTCACTTTTTGCGGTCAGTGCTTTAAGCAGCGCAGAGGCACGAATGCACAACTTCAAGGTCGAAAAAGAGAAACACAAACTCTGTTGGTTGCAGCTACAGAACAAGCGCTGATAGCACAACATAATGAAGAGGACAAGGATTTTAACTATTAGAAAATCAACACACATGAAGCACAATGATGGATGCAGACTGGCAATCCAGCAACAATAGCGTCAAAGTTAAGCCTAGGGTCAGAAAACTGCACTGAATTTGCTCTAATGGATGCTTTAAAGCTACAGGAAATGAGGTAGTCAGGATTAGATTTAAACCTGTTCCTAATCAAGTTTGGATGAAATAATTTGTTACCATAGGCTATTTATTTGAGTGTGACTTGCATAAGCTTATTTTTTGAAACGCTGCATCTCTCAGGTCACAAAAGACGTCCTGCTTGAGGTCATTGTGTGCGTTTGTCTCGCAGGAGCAGGCTTTGTATTTTTAATGATTAGCGCTTTCATTACAGCAGCTTGCTCCCAATGTCTCCCTTTCTATCTCTTTGTTTAACCACAGATTTAAATCCTCCTCGGTAATGACACAAGAATGTGACTGTGCTGTATACTTCACTGGCTTGTAACAACGCGCTTTTAAGCCAATCCAATATCTGAGTACGGCTTGGCTCGGTTAAAGGACTCAGCAGCCAGGTTGCTACATCGGCTTAGCTGAATTTAAAAAATATTTATTGTTGTTTAGTTTACATCTGAATACATGCTTATGATATTTACTGGAAGGCTGTGATATTTCTTCTCCGGTGGCGTAAAATCAATACCTTCTAAATAAACCTGAGTGGCGGCTCAGCTAAGGCGTGTATTTGTTACGGTGTCATTCAGCTGGGCCTGTGAGTGTTTAAAAGGGCTGATAGAGAGTCATTCATCGAGACATTTTGGACAGTCACCGATTTGCTGATATGAAATAGCACCTCAGTGACTTGTTATTGACTGTTATGGTGTTTTATCATTTATTTCGATAAGTGAAATCAAATTTTGGACGCTGGCCATGCTGCTATTACCCACTAGAGTAGGCTAATGTGACTGCATGCGCACATGTTTGTGTGGGTACCACTGTATAATTTAGTGTGAAACAGATAGCTATGGTATTAATGTCCATTTGGAATTTATTTATTAGTGGACGAACAGACTACAAGCCTACATCATAAGGCCAGTGAGGTCAGTAGTATTCAGCCTGCAACAGGACACAGAGGACAAAACCAGGCCTGGCTGAATCCTTTAAAGATGTGATTAATGGCAATGGGCAGCTGCACATACACACAAATACACACCCTGTTTGCAATGCATAACTCAGTAGTAAGCCTCTTTCTGTGTTCTGTCACAAGAGATGGGGAGCAGAGAGCAGAACAGGGTGACTTTATAATCCCTGCTGTATTTATACTCCACCCTACTGACTCGTGCACTTTCCACCCTTCTTTCCCTTTTTCTTTCCATTTCTTCATGATTTCTCTTCAGCTGTCTCCTATATACACATATCTGATCTTATCTGGCTTCAACAACCGAACCCTCCTTCTTATATTGTATTTCACAATCAGTTTTTTTCATTATTCCATCAGGGTACCCTTTCGACTTTTTCATCTCCTATTTTTCCATTTCATTCTTCCAGAGCCCCTCCTTCTCTCTCTGTGTGTGTGTGTGTGTGTGTGTGTGTGTGTTTTTACAATTCTGTTTCCTCCATTTTTATTTTTTTTTTTGGTTTTTTTTGCCCTTTGCGTTTCCCAGAGTTGTAGGGAAATCTCTGAACAAAGAAGCTAAAATGCTCGGCTGGTAAAATTCTCACTATTTTGTTCAGTTGTGGCATACATTAACACACAGATGGGTGACAAATCAATGGAAAGACCAGTTAAAGTCTGTCACCGCATGGCCGTCACAGTCAAGTCTCTGGAGTTCTACTGGAGGGACTGAATGCAGATCTCCCAGAGGGTAGACCTTCATTTTGTTTTTTTGGTGGTGGTGGGGTCATGGTGTGCTGTCTGGTAACAACTAAGGCCATAGCGCACTGGTAAAGGTGATAAAGGTGATCAACAACTTTGCATTGATTTGCGGTGAAACTTCACTCCAAATATTTTGCCTGAAATATGACCCACAACAGCACAACAGAGACGCTGAAGCGTTTAGACTTTTCCTTTAATTTGTCAGCAGTCTGTATGTCAGCATGCATTTAATACAAACACACCAAAACAGAAAGAGGGAGGCTGGAATGAAGAATCCTTATTAAGGCACTCACTATCTGTGAGCATAGATGCTGATTGACAATGTAAAATCCATCCAGTTCTTCAACTGCAAAGAATACTTCTAATGAAGAAACAACGGAGAATAATAGACCTTTCTCCTTAACAAAAAAGAAGAAAAGAAAAGAAGTTCAAATCAGTGCCTCTGAATGGACTTGGTCAGGCATACCAACTGCACTTTTAAAATGTCAATATTATTTATATATCATTCATTATAAGACTCTAGACACCACTCTAAAAGCCTTGCTAAACATCTCCAGGGTCTGAGCGGTTCTTTATATCCAACACAAGATGACCCACCTGGAATTCAAGATGGGGCCAGTGCACTTTAACGAGTACAACACAATTTGTTTTTATAGCCCACACCACTGTACTCAGTCACAAAAAAAACAAAAAAACAAGTTTAACCAGTTTAACTAATTCCTTCTGGTATGAGCTTAATTGCTAGCCTTAAAACCGGCTATAAAACGACCTAAAATGTTAAAGTGCTGCCGCAGCACTGCGCAGTTGTTACAACTAGTAGAGTATTAACGCAGATATAAACTGCTGGCGTAGCCGCTACAGCTAAAACTCTCAGAAGTGCTTTGTGGTACAGTACAGCAGCCCATGCTCTCCTGACTTATACTGTAATACTTCAGATATGAGTGCACACTAGTGTTTCATCGCCACTCTTGCTGTGGTTCACTGGAACATGTTAGGATGCTTCTACTTTTCTGTCATTCAGGTAAACATGCAAGCATCCTAACTCGTCATTCATTAAAAACCATCTCAGGCCCTATTGCTGACTGCCATTATTCATCAACAATTTAATACGCTGGCATTAACTTGAAAATGCAATATCCATCAATGGCAGAAGACACATTGCTCTTTGTTCCTTATCATTTTTTATGATCTAATTTTCTGCCTTATTGATTTCTCCTCTTGCTTCCTCTCTTCCAGCCACAATGTCTTCTTCTTCCTCCAGCACCACACAGAAGCAGAGAGAACTTAGACAACTTGTAAAGCCAGATAAGGAGCCTGAAAGCACATCTAGCACTGACATATATAGGATGATTTTTACAGCCAGTTTATACAATCTTTGGCCTTTTGACTCCTCCTCTTTATGTCGTCTGTTCACGCGCTCACAAATCGAATGGCAACTTTGACATGTTCAGGCCGGACAGAAAGAGGTTAAGGGAGTCAATCACAGCAGTTTGGCATGTAAGTGTATCTGTATTTGTGTGAATGTGAAGTGTTTATGTTGCTGTCATAAACATAGCACAAGTCACAAATGCCCTTTGGATTCTAAAGCGCCCCATTCTGTATGTGAATTTATTGGACAGTACTCCCTCCTGCTAACATTTTCCCATTTGGGTGTGTGAGGGAGAAGCGAAGAGAGACACTGAGTGGGAAAGCGAGGGAGGGAGATTTACACATCTGCAGAGTAACAGGGTATCAAGCACTTAAGCTTGGGCATGGCCAGTGAAAGGGGCGAGGCCTTCTCTCGTTAACTTTAATAAAACACTCCCCCAGTCGATGCCCCGCGCTGTAAAAATCCAGCATCTAACGCTTTCCAGCTACAGCTCCACTGTATATCTTTTACTTTCACTCCAAACACATATATTTACACACAGACACACACCCTAATAATTTATACTCCCCCCCTGTTGTTCCACCCTTCACACACTAATTTCCAGAATTTGGTCCAAGCATGATCCCTGTGATTTCTGCTTGTGTTTTATTGTACCACATTGTATCTGTTTAACTACACCACAGTGGTTTTTGAAAATCTTTGCCCTGAGCTACATCTGGTAGACAGAAAAAAAAAAAGAGAGAGGGAAGGACAGGAAATAAAAAGTTAGGAAGGAAATCAAAAAAACAAAGAAGGAGAAAGCCCCAAGGAGGAAGTCTAGAGTAAAATGCGGAGGCTACAATGAACTGAAGTGGTACAGAAGCTAATGAGCAGGTCTGAGACGGGTTTAAAGTTTACTCCCAAAGATATTAAGCAAGGTCAATAGTCAGTTTATTAATTTAACCGCGTTACACCATGCGATCATTCCCAGAAATAAACAGTGAGCCTGAAATTCAAGAAACCAGTAACTTCTGTGTTGAAACTCATTAAGTAGGATATATGCTGCTCAAAAAGAAATTTTAAAGGAACACTTGGAAAACACATGCTATACACATGTCTACACTGATATAAACCAGGCCAAATGCAGAGACAAAGTGAGAAAATGATGCAGCAGGCTAGTCCATTGTGCCAAAATGTCATTGCAGCAACTCAAAATAGTTCTCAGTAGTTTGACAACGTTGGGGCATGTTCCTGAAGAGGCAATGGATGCCGTCCTGGGGGGATTTCCTCTCAGACTTAGACCAGGGCATCACTGCGCTCCTGGATGGCATCAGATGGACTGAAACATAACGTCCCAGAGGTGTTCTATTGG
Organism: Bujurquina vittata; assembly: GCA_015106715.1. Classification (NCBI taxonomy): domain Eukaryota; kingdom Metazoa; phylum Chordata; class Actinopteri; order Cichliformes; family Cichlidae; genus Bujurquina; species Bujurquina vittata. Next base: position 10,473 of record VUQK01030143.1, read on the forward strand.
ATTTAGGTCAGGCGTCTTTCATCCTCCAGGAACTGCCTGTATACTCTCACTACAAGAGGCCAGGCATTGTTGTGTACCAGGAGGAACCCGGGACCCACTGCACCAGAGTAGGGTCTGACGATGGGTCCTAGGATTTCGGGGTGCCCGGACCATCAGTGACCCACCACCAAATTGGTCATGCTGAACGATGTTACAGGAAGCACAACGTTCTCCACAGCTTCTCCAGACCTGTTCACATTTGTCACACGTTCTCAGGGTGAACTTACTTCTACCTTCTACAGCCCTGCACAGCTCTTCTGGAGTAACTGCCTGTCCCTTGGAATCTCCTTAATGCTCTTGAGACTGAGCTGGGAGACACAGCAAACCTTCTGGCAAT
>VUQK01030148.1:7063-26413 GCA_015106715.1 Bujurquina vittata
GGGGGCCCAACCAAACAGGGCAAAAACCTCAAAAAAAAAAAAAAAAAATCATGAGAAAGAACCAGATGTTACACCAGACTTTTTACTTGAGCATATAATGAGCAGGGGTGTTTTGTTTTTTGTTTTTTTACCAAGAAGAGAGAAGTGTTGTTGTTGTGCGCTGCATGCTTGATGTCAGTAAATGCCTGCCGTCCAAGACTGCGACTGGGAACGTCAAGGATTAGCGCCAAGGCGATGTCATTCTTGGTGTTTACAAGCAAATTCAGATAAGCGCAGAAAACACGTCTCACAGCCATTTTAACCTAAATATAAAACAAAAAAATGCACAAGATTCTTACATTTTAATAAATGCTGTCAGTGCCAGTCTTATTATGAGGGAACCTATTGTGCCTGTAAGTATAGTAAAGTTTATAAAGATTAGATTAGATAAACTTTATTAATCCCTTTGGGAGGGTTCCGTCAGGGAAATTACAGTTCCAGTAGCAAATACAGTTTCACACATAGAAATAAAAAAAGATAGAAATAAAGTTTCAGAAATTTTACAAGAAATATACAAGAATATATACAGAAATAGAATAGGACTGCCCAGCCTGCAGTCTGTTAGCTCAGTGAAACTGACACCATGTGTACAATTTCTCTTGAAAATGGGGGGCTGGAGCTCAGCTGTCATAGGACGAGAGGCAGGGTACACCCTGCACAGGTCACCAGCCTATTGCAGGGCTAACACAGACAAACATTCACACCTATGGGCAATTTAGAAACACCAGTTAACCTAACAGACTGTGGGAGGAAACCGGAGTACCTGGAGAAAACCCATGCAAACACCAACCTTCCTGCTGTGAAGCAGTAGTGCTAACCACCACACCACCGTACTGCCCGCACATTGATGTTGTGATATTCAAAAGCAGATAAATGAGGTAAAAATCACTGGCTATAGGACAGTGCACAGTCATTCTATGAATGTGTCGGGGGCAACTCTAGGCTCAGTATCTCGCCCCCTACCTCACAATAGTGAATATTTGAGCTGGTTCTCTAAAGCGCATCAGTTATATTGTAAGATATCCCCTTCAGTAATAGAGAGAAAACCCCAACAATCCGTCTCCTATGAGCATGCTCTTGGCAACAACGAAGAGGAAGAACTCCTTTTTAAACAGCAAGAGACCTTACCGGTTCAGGGGTGAGATGCTATAGAGCTTGTTAGTACAAAAAGGCAGAGATTTATGAAGTGCTATATCCTGTATTAGTTTGCCACTGTGCAGCCAAACAAGGTATAGATTCCAGGAAGGTACTGGAACCAGTCAGGAAACAAGCACATTTCTTTTTCATTATTTTTTTGTCTGGATTAAACACCAAATAAAAATCTCACTTTTACATTTTTATTTATGCCAAGCAAACCAGCTACAACTTTTACTTTGGTAAAATCCTTTGGCCTGGACAGGAGCGTTACCACCTGAGTAAAAACGCTAGAAACAGCAGCTAGCAGCACTCCAATGATTTTATTTTTTTTTCCCCAATCAGCGTAGCTGGTGATGCAGCAGGTAACCCTCTCAAAAACCTCAGAAATTTGCAAGTGGCAGAAGAGAGGAGTAAAGATACTGTGTTACAGACGCTCGTGTGGCATGTTTTAAATGTCTGTCTGGTAACTGAATCCACATTGGACCCTTAGATGTGAGTGATATGATATAGAGTTCCTGTCAATAAGAGCAGGATGGATTCCAGACAGAAATGAAATACGCTGAAAGGTGGGAAAGTAAAAGCATGGATTACTGCCTGCGGGAGAGAAGAATTTCACATTACTAAAACAGCAGTATTAGAGGGCAGAGAGCAAAGTGGAAATAAAGGATTTCTTATGGGAGTTATGAAACAAGTTGCACCTTTCATTGATGCAGAAAGACAGTTGGGCCTACCTGTGAGCTGCAGGATCTCTCTTTACTAGACGATGTTGAGGGGACAGCAGTGTCTGGCAACTCTGGGACATCCACATCGCCTGATAGGAAGTCAAACAGCTGGATCTTGGCAATAGAATTGTAAGAAAAAGAGAAAGAGAGGGATAAACTGATTGGCCTTATCGCCAACTCTGTAGCCAGTGTGATCACCCACAATAAACATCAGCCTGATTTCAACCAGCTCACCGGGCTCACAGTCTCCTCTGGATCAGAGTCCACCGGCCTCAGCTGTTTGTACATGGAGAGGATATCAACCAGGTCCACGGTGTTGGAGCGTTTCAGGAAGGACTCGTATGCCTCCAGGATGAGATCATAGTTCTCGAAGCATGCAAAACTGGGGGGTGGCAGGTGAAGTTTGTCTAACAATAAGTGTTTCCAGGCCATCAGGACATCACTCAGAGCCACTTTGAACTCTCCGCCATGCTGTCATAGGAAGAGAGAAAGCAGCAAAAGCAGCAGCCGTAATTACAAACGGCCTGGAACCAATCAGTTCAAAAGCAGAGAGACCTTCTGCAGCAGTCCAAAAATAAGCCATGAGCGGTCTCACCCGGAAACCTGTGGTAATGTCATCAGTTATAGATGTGATGACAGTCGGCCTGATGGTTCAATTGAACTAAGCCGTGATGATGATGTGAAATGGGCGCATACAGACTTGCTTTTACGACACCGGATAACAGACGCACTGTATACTTTTCCTCTTTGATTCATTTCTTTTCCATTTTGCATCCTTTTGTGAAAGAGTAAATTCATCAGCTGCTTGAAACTGCTGTTAGCCTCACCTCTAAAATTTAGTGTTACCTTGAATGAGTCCCTAAAAATGATCAGATTATCAGTAGTGACGAGTGAAAGGGAGGGTTTAAAATATGGTGGTTTCCACTGAATTCAAATCACTTGAAAGCACTTTATATAGGAAGTATTAGACAAGAAACCCCAACAATCATAAGATTGCCATGTAGCAACCATTTAGTGACAGTGGGAAGGAAGAACTCTCTCAGGAAGGAACCTCCAGCAGAACTAGGTTCAGGGGCAGTCATCTGCCACAACCAGAAGGGGGATTAAGGGGAAAAGGACAAAAGGAGAGTAGAGAGACAATGATATAACAAATTATGTAAAAGAGAAGACAAAAGTTAACGATGTGGCTGCTCTGATTGACAGCTGTACCAAATCACTGTATGATGATAGGGCTTGAATAGTTTTGGTCAACCGTTCAAAACAACAGCAGGAGAGAGATGAAGGAGAAAGTGTGGATAGGGTGGAGGAGATGGGTGCGAATTTAAGAAGGGTTTAGAGCAAGGATCCTCAAGTCCAGGCCTCGAGGGCCGGTGTCCTGCAACTTTTAGATGTGTCTCTGCTTCAACACACCTGAGTCAAATATAGAAGTCATTAGCAGGACTCTGGAGAACTTGACTGCATGCTGAAGAGGTAATTCAGCCATTTGATTCAGGTATGCTGGATCAGGGACACATCTAAAACCTGCAAGACACCAGCCCTTAAGGATTCTTGGTTTAGAGGAAGGTGGTGAGACCAGCTACATTATGTTATGTGGCTTGGAGACAGTCAGAAAGACAAGTCGCTGAGCTGGATGCAGCCAAGTTTAAGATGCTAAGATTTGCATTAGGAGTGAAAAGGAAGAACAAGATGAAGAAATATATAGACAGAGAGTACTGAAAGGCAAGTTATTTAAGATAGTTTGCTTCACGTTTTTAAATCAGTATACTGCACTATGTTGTCTAGTGAAAATGTAAATGATGTCCCTTATGTTGCTCACAAAAATAAGTGAATTAATGAGTAATTAGGACACCAAAATAGTCATTTGTGGTAGAGTGTAGAGGATGGATTCAGTGGTATGACAGCCTGAGGAGATAAACTGCTCCGACGCCTAGAGATACAGCGACAGATACTTCTGTATCACTTGCCAGATGGCAGCACGGTTTACAGACTGGCTGGTATTGTCGTTTCGCATCCTTTGAGCTCTGCACACACGACAGGATGCTAAAGATGGAGCTGGCAGGCAAGAGGAAAAGAGGAAGGCCACAGAGGAGATTTATGGATGTAGTGAGAGAGAACATGAGGGGACAGAAAAAATAGAATAGAATGGTTACCCGTTTATTCACTTCTGCCACGGCTAGTTGCAGCACCATAAGCATGCCATCAGCTCCATGAATAGAAGTCCTCTCAGACTGCAAGACCCTGTGGCACTCCCTCCTGAAGGTTTTCACCATAAGCTTGAGTCTATCTCCTAAACCCTCCATTATTCCCTTAAACAAAAGCAACAAAAAAGAAGCCCTCATAAGGTTTACACGCCGTTAAAACCGCCTTAAACATACTGAACTTTAAATATAAAAAGACATGTCACGTGGAATTCATTTATAAACTTTCTGATATATACAGGCCTCACTGGCATGTAACAGCTTAGACAGCATATTATTCCATTCCAAATATGTACTTTTTCATCTACTACATACATATGATACAGAGTTTATTCATTTTTCATTAAAGAAAGGGTTGATTAATCGATTCAAACCTCTTTTTGTATTGCTGCGGTCTCCCAAAAGCACACGTCCAGCACACAAAGCAGCTGTTTTGAATTTTCAAATAACCGATGACGTTTCCGCCTTCTGCCCAATCACCTCGCAGCAAATAGCGGGGGTGCGATTTTTTTTTCGTGGAAATGTTAAACCCTAAAAGTTCGCAGCGAACTATAAGTTCGTGTCGTTAGACGTGATTTAAATAAAATAATCCAGTAATGCTTATAAGTTCTATGAAGTGGTTTTGCATCTTTTTAAAATTTATTTTTATTTCTGTTGCAATAACTGATCCCACACCACCCCCTGATATTTCTACTCGATGGTACATTCCTTGTCGTAATCGGAAGAAGATTGAAAACATTTCAAACGCGGGCAGCAAGGGATCCATTGAAAATAAGGTGAAAAGTCAATCCGTTACTGTTGTATTCTGAATTTAAATAGACCCTCGCCAGCAAGGTATAGTTATTACACCGCCAGCCTGCGTTTTGACAGGAAAACCGGCTGTCAGTGCTCCTATATTTAGACCAGGCAGCAATCACGTTTTACTCGTGGACAAGTGACATAGTGCCATTATTATTCCTGCTTCAGTAACCCATTAGCTTTGGAAGTGATCCTAGCTCACCTGTGATAACATATTCAGCTAATTTTGAGTGGACTATTGTTGCTGTAGTCCATCTGCTTCAAGGTTCCACATGTTGTGCATTCAGAGTTGCTCTTCTTTATACTTTGTAATGAGTTACTGTTTAGTTACTGTTGCCTTCCTATCAACTCAAAGGAGTCAACAACCATGCCATGTTCAAAGTAACTTAAATCACCTTTCTTTAGCATTTATGATGTTCAGGTTGAACCTTAGCCGGTTGTTGTGACCATTTCTACATACCTAAATGCACATGTGAGGGTCTGATTAGAGACTTGCGTAAATGAGCAGTTGAACAAGTGTACCTAATAAAATGGCTGTTAGGTGTATACGCCAAATCCAGGGCTTTATTTCTGGCTCAAAATAGAATTTTGGAGCCTGACTATGTACGTAAATCTGCGTATAGTAAAAGCAGTTGTTTTGTGTTGCATTACTTAACAGAGGTTTATGCATGTTTCTGTTATTTTAGACTTGAGTAAAATGAGCCCCACTTACAAAATAATATAATATTTTTATTACATTTCTCTTGAGTTTTCTTTGGGACAATAAATGTACCAAAACATATTTGTATGTACTAAATGCAGTAAAACATAGTATAGCATCATCATATATGTAGCATTGAGACTCTTACAGAATTTTAAATGTCACAGTTAGCGTCACTACGAGTACATTTATGGGTCATGGTCTGATCAATAAACTGGTGTTTTTCATTAAAAGTGTTTTTAAACAGCATTTTATTTTTTGATGATCCAATTATTTTCTATCTGTTATCCTTCTGATGCCTTCAGTGGAAGTACACACAACATGCAGGAGGACTCGAGCCACAGTCCCAGCTACACGGTGCCATGTGAGGACTATGTTCATGTGGTGGAATTCAGTCCCTTCAGCTCCGGTACTCCTGCATCTCTCCTGGCCTATGGTGGAAACCAGTATGTGGTGGTGGGCACCTGCGTCTTCCAGGTTAGAGATGAGGCCTCACGTGTTTGGGTTCACTGAGTGCACACTGTTTTCCTTCCTCTCTGAACATAAGTTTGCTCCTACAGGAAGAGGATGTCGAGGTGGAGGGAGTTGAATTCAATGTTCTTCGAGCCTTTCACCATGAATTGCGTGTTGATGCTCTAGCCTGGAGCCCTGAGTCTCGGCTGGACAGGATACCCACTATCAGGTACTGTTACCTTTTTGAAGCCCACACCTGCGTTCAGCACTTTTTTTTGGCATGAATATATTCTGCATGTTGGCAACATAGCAGCACTATATTGGAAAATCAGTGCCTGTCTTTTGTGGACTGACTTTAAAATGAATTAAAGAGGCAAGGAAATCAAAAATGAGTTTGATTTATTGCTTCAAGTGCACTTTGCACTTTATTTTTTATTTCAGTGTGTTTTCATACCTGAACTGTTTGATTTCATTTGTGCATATGTGAACACAGTAATCACACTCGGGTACAAATCAAAACAACCTCACCGAGACCCCTTGAAGGAGATGGTCTGGTTCCAAAACAAATTCCAGAGTGGCTCATTTATGGTGAGAACATAATCTGAAGACGACCAGGTGTATGCTGTAAGTTTGAGCTAAATACATTCCCATAGCCAGGCATGCTTTGCAACCTGGGAATGGGCAGGATACCATAGAAGTGCACAGTACACAAATGGTCAGTACGGGCTAGCAACTAGCTGTAAAATGAATATAAATTCTCCATGTTATCCATTAGGCCATCTGACCAATAAACAGACTGAGCATTGTCACGTGGTTGGAATGTTGCATTTTAATTTGCTTGGAGTTTTCTCTGTGTGAAAGTGTTAAAATGCCAAAGGTCAACCACGAGAGTACATGGACTGCTTAAAGGACAGACTCAGAGACAAACGATAATATCTTCACTTTGAAGGAGCTGTTCGTATCCTCAAAAAAAACAAAAAAGAATAACGCCTGTGGCCGTTATGTGAACTATATCTCTTGCCAAAAAACTGTCCTGCATTAATATATCATCTTTTACCTTTACCAACACCTGCACAACCAGTTAACAACTAGTCACCTTGACTCTTAAACGTCAGTGGCCTTGCTCGCTGGCACCACTCGATTAAATGAATTTTTCTCATTTTATTAACTCACAACAGTGATTACCTGTTGGGTCTAAGATATTATGATGCCACCTGCCACTAGCTGAGGCTGCCTCCCAAACAGACGACAGTCTCTCTTTGTTTCTATGTGATGGAAAGTGAGCAGATGACTGCAGCTCAAACCAGTGCTCTTCTACAGTTCTTTGATGTGCAGAAGGAATAGTTGTGTGTCATCTTTTCCAAGAGTAAATTGACCGGGAAATGGAGAAAGTTTGCTTTCAGAGTATATGTTGTTCCTCAGAGCTGCAGCTAGCATGTTTCAAAGGCACAACCTTTACTTTGAAGGAAACCTCCATTTCCGGTTTGGGTTGCTCTTTTCACAGCTTCAAGCCTTTTTTCCGCTCTTGTATCTATATGATGTCAGTGAGAGGGGATGTCCCTAATATGGTCATCTTGGGCATCGCGGCTTTCAAACCTTCTGATTGCAAGGGGCAGCCAGTCAGAACAAAAGTGGAAGGAGGATGAACCAAGGTCAAGTAAATAAGGATTATTTTTAACTGCAAAAGGTGCAAATTTTAAAAAAGTAGCTGTAAATTAGCATAATAGACCCCCTCTAATAGATTATTTTATTAGCAAAAGATTGCATGTTTGGTTGGACATCTGTAGCCAATGGGCCTCTTGTTATGTGAAAGGTCGTGTTGTAGTAGGATTAGAAGGTGTCCTGCCAAGTTTCACTTCCACATTAGACATTTACGTCTTTTAACATAACAGGATGACTATTATAAACATCGTTTTTGAGACCAGAAGAAGAGGCAGTTGCAGAGAAAGAACAGCAGGCAGTGAAAGTAGTCATCACCGCCTCTCGCTGTCACACTGCAGCTGCTAGGATGTGAGCCAAGTTATTTCAGGTGGCTTTGGACAGGAGGGAAGTAGCCCAAGCAAAGATTGTTAGAAAGCAAGAGTTTCCGCCTAATTGGAGTGGTGGATGGGAAGGTTTCGCGGTCCCCCTGGAGGTGTTTAGGCTTTCTGTAATTGAAAAGGAAAGGCAACGATAATTCCTGGCCTTCTGCGGTTTACTCCACAGGACCCTTGAGCCAGCCCTGTGACGTGCGCACTTGTTATTGCGCTGATGACTACCCACTCAGGTTCCATCCCTCCTTTCAGGCTGCACGTAGCTGTGCCTTCCAGGAAAAGTACAACGTTCTCACGGGCTTGCCTCAAGCAGGGGCCCAGAGAGAGAGGGGGGACGAGACGAGGAGAAGGGGCTCAAGCTGACACCACAGAAGCTTATAATGAGAACAAGCCTGTAGACTACCAAAACCGCAAACTTCAACCAAACGCACACACATTTTTCAGCCTCGCCTGTTATTTACTATATGCAATGGATAACATGCTGGCCTTTATTAGAGCGTTAAAAGCACAAAGGCGGCTTGGGGAGTGAGGGGAGAGGGATGTGGGGATGACATGACAACAAAGACCCCCAACCAGACTCAAACCAGAGAAGCTAAAGTTCGCGTTTGGGGCGCTTTACCCTTAGATGCCCCCACAGATGATTGCAGCTTAGCTTACCAGGCAATATTAGTAAATTGCATGCTAATATATTCTTTAGTTTGCACAGAACAGATTTAAAACCTCAACTTGGCATCCTAGTAGCTGTTTGGTGTTTATTGCCATGAACGGGTATATGTGCACATCTGTATTTCTTTAAGTGTCATTTCTACATTTTTTTCTCTCTAAATAATACAAGTACTCTGACAAATAACTGGATGTAGCATTTTTAATCAGCTTCCTCTCCAGTGAGTCACTCATCCTGTGGATTAATTCTAACTCCCATCTTGGATTTTATCTGGCAGTCTTCTACTCAGCAGCCTTGGTGAGTAAGGAACACTAGATGGGAAGGACTGTTCAGCCTTGCTCAGATGCATTTAAAAAAAACAAAACACTAAACTAAGAATAGAGATACTACTCCTCCACATCAAAAGGAGACAGCTGAGTTGGTTCTTGGATGCCTTCTAGGTGAATGCGTTTCAAGCATGTCCTACCAGAAGGTGTCCACATGACCCGGATCAGAATAAGTGGCAGAAGATGGATGGATAAGCCAAGCCAAACTTGTATTTTTTTTCTTTCTTTTTGTAATGTTGGTTATATACTGTAAGAGAGAATGGAGTTAAAAAAACAAAACACACAAACTTAAAATCCTTCCCTGATGACTTTATGGGCCCAATCACTAGTTTCTGGTCATACTGAATACAAATTTAACTTAATTTTTTTCAATTATGATTATTTTAAGGGTCAGAAAAGAGGATTAAAAAGGGTGTGTGTTTGCCTACATCTTGGTAATCTCAAGTCTTTGGACAAGTGCCAGTGGCCATTGGATCCAACCACTCACCATTGCAGTGTCAAAAGTGCTCGACTTGAAGCTTCATCACAAAATTGTCTTTCCAAGCTAACTTAATGCTAGCTGTAAATCAAGACAGATCCATCCATCCACAGCTTATTTGGGTTGTGGGCAACAGTCTAAGCAGAGAAGCCCAGAAATTGCTCTCCCCAGCCACCTCCTCCAGCTTACGGTATCTGGGAGCGTCACCAATGTGTTCTCACACCAGCCAAAAGATAAGCTCTCCGGTATGTCCTGGGCCAGACCCAGGACAAGTGACCCTTTCTGGCAGTAACCATAATTTTAAAAACGATGTTCAGCTTTTATTCACGCTGTAGCTGAAAGTCATAACCCCCTACAACATGGCGGACCACTAGGAGACTGGGAAAGTTTCAGTAGCTGAGGATCAGACTGCCAGGGCCCCCACCCACAACTGCTGCCCAAGTCACATAGCATTGGACCCCTTTAGTGGCTCCTGTGGTTGGTGGGCCCACAGAAAGGGGGGGGGGGGCAGGTTGCTTCTAGGGTCTGCGACCAACTGGGCCCCATAGGCTAAGGTCCTTCCCCCTGGTGCTCTCCCTCATTCCCCCTCCCCAGGCCCTGGCACCGGTAACGCTATCCTGGGTAAAGTAAACTGGTCCTTTGTTCACAGGGGTTGTCAATCACTCTTTGGTCCTGGGTGAGGGACCAGACAATTTCCCTTGAGAGACCCTACGAGGAGCAAATGCACCCAAAAGCATACCTCCTGGGATCACCACTACACATCAACCCCTCCACCATGATAAGATGGCTATTTGCAAATGGGGTGAGGACAAGATTAAAGGGGGAGAAACACACATGTGCCTATGTACTCTTTAAATAGTTCACCTTTTTTCCAAGTAAAACAGTAAGCCAGGATTCTGCATTCAAATTTTCAGTCAAGCAGACCCTTGAAAGGTGTTCCCACTTTCGGAAACCTGTCCTGTTTTAGTCTCTGTGGAATTAAAATGATGGCACAAGAAAGGGTGAGTTTATATCAACAAATCTGAAATTCACTGGAGTTTCCCTTTTTATTTAATGGAAATGGCTTTGACATTTAATTTAAAAGAAGGCAAAATGCCAGCGTGTGTTCCATGTTTTACAACAAACACTAATACGCAGGTTGAGAGGGCCTATCCTAATATAATCTAATCTACTGTAGCAGTAAAACCCTGGAGCACGTTAGGACTGTTTGTAGTGACATCATGCCAAATCCATCTGTGCCTGCACTTGAAAATGTGTGAACCGCTGTCTGTTTATTCTGGTGATATGTGTGTGTTTTTCTTGTCATAAGTGAGTTAGTGTAATTGTGTGAATAATTGCAGGCACTGGTATATACGAGGACTGATTAGAGGGAAAGTCCTCTGCCTGGCACTGCACAGGCTTTTTGAACAGAGGCCTGCACAAATGGCGTGAGGATTCTTGTTTTTCTACGTGTTTATCTTAGCTTGCAATCAGAATCTCCCTGGCAGCGTTTCTACTGATCATCATCCAGATTTTTACCACACACATACACTGACAGTCTCATCCAGAGGTGTCAGTCTAGGTGGTTGCATGATGTCGACTGTCATTGGTCTAACTCTGTTTTGATGCTTGGTCTTTGTTTTTATATTCTGTATTTGCAGATTGTGCACGGCCGCAGCTGACAGAAAGCTACGCCTGCTGACTTCTGATCTTCAGGATAGGCATGAAGTCAAGGTAGTGCAACATCTGGAGCACATTGGCCACAAAGGCGCTTGTCATTTGGCATCAAACTTTCGCTGCTTAGTGCTGACGTTCAGTACTTACTGACAGAGGAAATGTAGCTGCACACACACAGAATCTCCCCCAGTGTAGTAAACTGCTAGAAAACGTTCATTTACCAGCTTATTAAGTGTGTTTTCTGTTTCTGTTTGCATTGTTTTCCCCATGCTGTTCCCAAGGTGATGGAGGGCCACACCAGCTACATTAACCATTTGGTGTTCGAGCCCACGGAGGGGAAACAAATTGCTTCCGTCAGTGATGACCACACTTGCAGGTCCAAGCCATTTTATTTCCATGTGTGTGTGCGCGTTGTGTTCCCAGCTTCTGATTTTCAGTTCTGTTCTCTGTTAATGGTGCAGAAAGTCCTGACAGTGTTTCCACAGTGAAACATGATGCTAAGGACAACATGCTCCAGTGTGACTGTGCGTAAGCACAGAGCTGCTTTGTAGCTTTTCTAGCTAATTGGTTAAATATGGAAATCCAATTAGCTGCAGAAAGATTTTCCTCTCTCTAAGGGTGGGGGGTGGGGTGGGGGTAGTCATATGAGGGTCCCCAAAATTTCCTTTTCAATTAAGCCGAGAGAAGGGAAAAAAGTGTGTCAGTAGCTGAGGTCACAGCAGGGACAACCCCTGTAACATTGTGAGGCTGGATTTCTTGCAATATAAGAACATTTAGCTTTCACTTGTAACTGTGTATTCAGTCACCTAGCTGTTGGTATTAGCTGCTCTCCAGACAATTTATTCATAAATTTTTAGCCAGTTATTTCAGCAAATGCGTGTTGTAATTCAATGTATGTTAGTTTTTCTGTCAAATGGTGGCAGCAGCAGTGTAGAAATTCTAATGTTTAATGTTTTTATTTAAACTAAAAGATGCAGTCAGGTGAAGACCATAAACTGTATATAAAAGATAAACATATAATAGCTATTTTAAAACCTCCCACTGGCCATTAGAAAGAACACAAGTTTAGGGCACTTCAGTGATGGTTTAATTTTTCAGACTCAAATGTAGACTGTATATATAAGACAGGCTTAACTTCCAGGTCTGAAAAAAAATATATAAGCTCAGATTTATATAATAGCTTTTAAGGAACCCAGGGTCATTGTTCACAAAAAAGTCAAAGGCCTCACTGAAGTGCTGATATTTCCATTTCTCTATAAAAATGTACAAAGACTGGGCATTGTGGATCTCAGAGGGGAGCAGTTCTAGCAGCACCGAAGGATCTGTCCCCAAAGGGCTGCAGTCTGGTGTGAGAATGGAGAGTAGGCCTTTAACTGAGGAATACAGTCCAAAATGGGGTGTGGGAGAGAAGGTCTGCGGAGCAAGGGCTTGAAGGCATTTGTTGGTGAGGAGAAGGCTTTTGTAGGAGATATGGGACTTGATTGTGAGCCGGTGGGGGTGATAGGTTACCAGGACTTAGAGCGGACATACTGCAACTCTTCCAGAATTTTGTTAGGCAGACCAAACAGGACACCATTGCAGTCCAGCGGAAGGTGATAGTCATGAATAAGAGTTTCAGCTACTTGGCCTGAGATGTTCATTAGATGGTAGAAGGTAGAGTTAGAGATGAATCTGATATTTGATGAGGATGAACGAGTGAAGTCACCCAAGTTACAGACCTCTGGAGATGGTGAGATGAAGCATCCATTTGGATATAGGCAAAGGTCAGCCACTTTCCAGAGCAATGACTTGGGAGCCACAACCAAAAGTTTAGTCTAAACCTGATAATTGGCTGAGCCGCTCTTGGCAGCAGGAATTGCATCCAAGCATTTGTGATAACTGGCAATGAGTCATTCACATCTCTGTGGAGGAATTTTGGTCCACTCTTCTTTGCAGAATTGTTTTAATTCAGCCACACTGGAGCTCTGTAGCTGGTCAGTTTTGAGCCGTTTGACCGTCACCAGCGTGGCGATTGGCCTGGCCATCCACATCTGAACAAGTCCCGTCCACTCTCATCTTTCCCTTCCTCTGCCGAGCGGCCAGGGAAAACAGCAGTGCGCGCGATCTGCTGAAAGATTTAAATTCTGTCATGTTGAGAAAATATGGGACGCAGGAGGAAGACAGAGGCGCAACGAGGGATAGATCAAGTTAACAGAAGACGACCTTCCAGTCAGCCCACACAAACTGAGCCTCAATATGAGAGGAGGAAAGAAAGGGAGGAAGGTTTGTATCTGCATGCATAGGCTCATGACCTCTCCATCACTCTGTTGGCTTTGGCTGGAGGGCCTCTACTATAAGTTTGCTTAGTGTTGTCATCACTGTCCCCTGCAGCTGTGGGACCTCTGCTGTTGCCAGTATGCAACCTGATGCTGCAGTATCAAGGTGGGGAACCAGACTCCACTTCCACAGAGGAGCTTGCTTTATGTAGTCTAAACAGTTCATGGTGTTGGTGTAGATGGAGATACATATTTTTTTTTTTTCTGATGGGGGGAGTGGAGTGGGGGGGAATGTGCCACCTAGAGATCATAAGGGCACACTGCAGGGTCCTGAAAGGATTTGGGGCTGACTGAGTTCACAAGTGAACTCAGGAAAACGCACACCTGCTGCTGCATTATGTGTATGGTTTAAAGTAGTATGTCCTGTTCTCGCTGATAATCCGTTTGTTTTTTCCTCAATCCCTTATGTTGTGTGAGGGGGTGGGTGGATGGGAATTACAGTAGTATGATAGCCTGTCCTCGATCACTGGTTCCCAACCTTTTTGGGCCTTTTAAGATTAGTTCAAATAACCTGCTGTGACCCCACCCCACATGTTCTGAATACGTTCTCATGGATTATAAACCTGACCTTATTTAGCACTTTTAGTTACATAAAGGTCGGTATTCTGATGAATTTGTAGCCGTTTATGGAGACTTGTGCAAGCTTGCATTGCTTATACCAATTTTAAAAATAAATAATTAATCCGGGTAGTTGGGAAATCGTTCTTCCGAATCTTGTGTGTTCACATGCTTTTAAGTTCGTGGATCAGTGGAAATGTTAATGCTATAAAACATTTCAAACATTTCATTGTTTATGGCTATTTGTTTTTTGACAACTAAACAAGTTGCTTACTAAAATTTCCCAACTTTCCGAGGAGTTGTGGGTTTTTTTGTCTCAAGGGGGCGTTCATGTCACCTTTTGTATTCTGGACCTAACTTTTCTGATTATTTTTACCCAGCATGACTCTACTAAAGAAGCTTTTTTCCTATTTTCAGTTACATGTACAATCCCAAGTTCTTAGCCAGCTTATCCTGGATCATGCTCCATTTTGAATCAGTGCATGACCAAGATTTAGAAATAATTCAGTGTAATTCCCCCACACTGTCTCGGTTAGTGCCAACAGATTTGTTAAATTACAGAGTTTCAGTCCGACTAATCTTCATCAGGTACTGATAAAGTTGTGTGGGATTTGCATTCAGCTGTTTTGTGGAACTTTTTCTCCGAAACACCTATTGCTCATTCAGGAGTGCAGAGAATTTGAACTATTTGTATGAATAAGATTTATTTATTTTTATTCAGTGAGGCCTGAAGTGAGTGCCTGAGCCTATAAACTCATCATGAAAGTGTTTACTGAGGTCAAGTCAGAAAGCCAGTTTCCCATAGACTTCTATGGGACCAGAAGTCTTTTTGCAGCTGCTGCTATTGCCATCTGGCGGTCATTAAAAAGAATGCCACATCCATCTTTTAGATACAGTCTATGACGGGGTGGCCAACTCCAGGCTTCGAGAGCCCCTGTCCTGCAGGTTTTAGATGTGTCCCTGATCCAACGCACCTGAATCAAATGGCTGAATTGCCTCCTCAGTATGCAGTCAGGTTCTCCAGAGACTTCTATATTTGACTCAGGTGTGTTGAAGCAGAGACATCTAAAACTTTAGCTAAATTTAGGGTCTAGCTGCTTCAACTATTTATCCATAATTTATTTCAACTTTATGTTAAGTTAGCTCTTTTAACCAAGTATGTTACTTTCAATTAGTGGTTTTTAACTGTTAATGCTTTCTAGTTTTAAGCAAATTATCAGCTAATAATTCTAACCATGTATCCTTTGCATTTAGTTAATTATTTCTTAGTTTTTGATAACTTTTAGCTGCTATTTAGACAGTTGATCTGTGACAACTATGTGCTTTTTTTTAAAACTATTATACTCCTGTAACTTTTAGATTTAACGTTAAGCTAACTCTTTTATGGATTTCTCCCTTATGTTTAGTTATGCTAGCATTTATAAGCTGTTTCAACTGTTAATACATGGTACTTGTGGCTAAATTACAGTACTGTGCAAAATGTTTTGAGCCATCTCTTTTACCCAAAGCAAAAAAACAGATGAACTGTATCTGAAAGTCATGACCTGTCAGGATCTGAGAGCTGCATCTACTGTTCACTGAAGCGACATCAGTCATGTTCTTAGTGGAAGAGAAGCCGTTATGGAAGAAAAGAAACAGGGAGACGAGGCTGAGGTATGCCACATTACACAGGAACTGGCCTAAAAATTAGTGTCAAGAGTTCTGATGGAGTCATGAATCCAAATTTGATATTTTTGGTGCAAATTGTCAAATAGAGGAGGTCAGGAGAGAGGTACGCCCTGTCTACAGCCATCTGCAAAACATGGTGGAGGCTCTGTCATGGTTTGGAGCTGCATTTCAGCCAGTGCTGTTGGGGATCTTGTCAAAACTGAAAAGTACCTCCAGAACTATTCTGAAGACTACTTAAAAAAATGACAGGAAAGCTGCCTTAGGGAGTTGAGGCTGTGTTGTAGAATAAAGGTCAATTAGAACTGGGAAAACTCAATTTCAGCCTCTTTTATATTTATATATATATATACCCCTGTATATTTGAACATGTTTCAATAAACTAAGGCACCCATTTGACAGGTGGCTTAAGACTTTTGCACAGTACTGCATAGTATCTATTTAACCAATTCTTTTATCTTACAATTTTAGCCTCTCTACTAGTTTGCAAGTTATTTTTTTTTATCAAAGAACATGGTGATGAGGATTTTTAGTGCGTAATTCTTTTGCAGATAATGTCAGCGTTTCAGAGCTGCTGATGAGATGCTGATGCAGACCTCGTGCTGGATGACCCTTTGAGGTATCAGGGAAAGAACTGGCCTTTCTCTCCTTCCAGCGAGTCACCTTTGATTATTTCCTCTGCTCTCTAAAACAAATCAGATCACTCAGTGATAACAGCATTTCCCGTTGCCTCCACTTATTGGAAACCCTGACACACCACAATGCTCCCACTTTGTTGTTTTCACACTTATATAACTTCAGATGTCCTTTTCATCTCTGTTGTTGTTGCAGAGAGTTATTGCCTGATGTAGTGTTATGCAATTACAGTGTTTTATCAGAAGCGGTCACGTGTGTTTTCATGTCTCATGTCTTTCACCTCATTCGGCAGAGGTTATGTTTTTTTGGGGAGCCGGCGCTCTCCATTTGAAGGGCAGAGCGGTTGACCGCAGTTTGGCCGTTGGTGGTGTAGCGTGCAATTGAGCTCTGCTTGGCTAGTGGTCTGAAAGAATAGGGTTTAGTCGTTGTTTTCCTGATGTGGTCTGGGGGGTTTTTCTTCTCTTTTCTTTTCTTTTTTTCTCCCCCTCTTTCATTCTCCACAATGGAGGCCCAGGCTGCCCGTGGGCAGAGGAGAGACTAGAGTTTTGACAGGACCCTATCCTGCTGCACGGGAGACGAGGCAGGAAAAGTTGAGTGTTTACTGTGGTCTTCATCTGAGACGGGGCATATCCTCCCCTACACCACACCGCTGAGGACATCAATCTCTCCCAACAACACACTTGACATTTAGATGGTCTTTGGAGGTACTTTATTACATGATGTCTTCTGCATGACCTCATCAGTCAGCACCTTCCCATGCTTCGCAAGCGTTTGTTTTATATTCCCAGAAACACTTGCAGCCTTCCCTGTGCCCCCGTCCCCACCTTTTCTTCTAGTTCAGATGTGGTTAACCATAGATCCAGGTCTCAGGAACCGCAGCTCTCTATGTCCAAGTGATTCATTACATCCGTGGTGTTGCTGAGCTGCTTTTGCGATCATACATCTTATTTAGCTGTTGGAGCCATACTCCAATCAAGACTGGTCCTAATCCTTGCAGGCCTCTCTGTTTCATTTGCATAAAGTAGGATGCTGTTCAACTTCTCCACCGCTCTTCCCCAGCTGACGTGCGTTTCGCCGCCCTACGCTGTATTCCACAGAAAATGAATGGCAGTGGGCCGCCCACAGTGAAACATTTGCTGTAATGCAAGTGGAGCGTAACGCCGACTCAGGCGAGAGTGGTGCCCCCACCCCCATCCCCACTCGCCTTCCTCTTGCCCCCGTTGTCATAGCTCACTGTAACGTGAGGCTGCCGCTTACTCTGTAAGAGGAGTCCAGCATAAGTCTCTGTCTTCAGAGCTGAAGGCCATATCTGAGAAAAGAGACCCCTTTTCCTGGAAAAGGATGAAGACAACTGTACATTGCTGCAGATTAGGGGCAACCATGAACTTGAGTGAAAACACGCCACCCATTATTTACTCACCAGCCCTTTGCCGTGAAAGCCACGCATGTCTTGGATGAAGTTGGAAATTAGTTGAAAAGACTAAAGCCCTTTTGGTGTTTGGGAATTAAAGATGCATCAATCCAAATTTTCTAATTCTGATATGTTGGCTTAGTGTATCTGCTGATATCAGCACTGATCAAATGCAATATTCCTAACACTGAGGGAGAAGCTGGGAATTAAGACACAATTCAATAGTCTGGCATTAATGGGTGTGTTTGCTGGTGCCATTTTTATAGCAACAACAACCAGTCACTCATAAAGAAATCTAACCAAGATTCAAGCAGCAAAATGGGGAAGAAAGGTTTATTTAAGTGTTTTTGAATGGCATGGTTGTTTGTACCAGACGAGCTGGTCTGAGTATTTCACAAACTGCTGATCTGCAGGGACTTTCATGTTAGCATGGATCCATCCTGCCTGTAATCAACCGTTCAGACTGGTGGTGTAACAGTTTGAGGGATATCTTCTTGGGGTGGCTGTGGCTCAGGAGGTAGAGCATCGTTTAAACCCTACAAACCTACCCGAGTATTGTTGCTGACCATGTCCATTCCTTTATGACCACTGTGTATCTATCTTCTGATGGCTACCCCTCGCAGAATTAAGCTCATCACGAAGCTCAGATCATCTCAAGCTGGTTTCCTGAACATGAGAATGAGTCTCCTGGCCTCAAATGGCCTCCACTGTCACCAGACCTCAGCTTAGTTCACTACAGCAGTGAGTTCTGGGTTTACCCCGTAGTTTTGGCCAAGTTGGGCATGTCCAGAAAACTTTCCAGGGAGGTATCCTGATCAGCAGGAACTTTACTCCAGGTGATCTCAAGATGTCCAATCTCCTCACCCTATCTCTGAAGCTGAGTCAAGGCAGCCTACGATGGTAACCCATTTCAGCCTTGTTCATTTGGTCATTCACCCAGACCTCATGACCATAGGTGAGGGTTGGAATCTAGGTCAACTGGTAGCTTCACCTTCAGGCTCTCTTTACCACAACATCTGCATTCAGTCTCACGCTCCACCTTCCTCTCACTCATGAACAAGTTCATAAGGCAAGTGAGGGATTTTGGTAATAAACTCCTGCAAACAGACAAAGCTGTGGTAACCCCAGAACCGATGTCCAGACCAGCTTTTTGAGCCATATCTGATTCAAATATCAGATTACTGGATGCCTTAATGGGAATGAGAAAACTTGGGGCATTATATTAGCAAAGACCAAAGCTGTGTGTGCCATGTAGCAATTCTAAGAAAGCAACCTTTGGGAGGTCATTTCTTTTAGATGTTATGTAAGCGCTAAGGGTGGCTCAAAAGCTGGTGCTATTTTTAGTAATGCACTCTAAAGCCCCATCTTTGCTGTTAATTAAGAGGTAGTGGATTTTGTTTTTGGATTTTAGGCCAAGACGGTTCACATGTCAAACTGAATCAATCCGTAGCAGAACTAATTAGAACTGATTAGGACCTTGTGGGTTTTTTTTTTTTTTTAACCTTCTGAACAAAAATGAGACAGCTATATAGGTTTTGTTATTTAATTCTCACAGCACAAA
>VUQK01030150.1:2604-13527 GCA_015106715.1 Bujurquina vittata
ATTTTTGTTACATTTTTCATTAAAAAAAAACTTTTTTTTTTTTTTTTTTTTTTTTTTTTGTACACAAATATATTTCTGGGTGTTATACGGCAAGCTTTCCTCACATTCCAGCTAAGAAAGCCAATACTGTTTGTCACACGTTTTTTGCTCCTAAGATCAATGTGACCCTTTTGCCCTACCTCTATACAGTGCACTGCTTAATTGAACAGGTCCCACAGTCTATGCCAGCTGGGGTCAAAAATGCAACTCAACACTGCTCAGAGTTTTATAGCAATACTCTAACATCAGATGTCAAGGCATTGTACAGACTTCTTACCAGAAAGACAATGAAATCCTTGTTTACCCAAATGAATCATTAACTATTCTGGAAAAGAGAGCTACTAACGGGCATTTTATTTACAAAAAAGCCTATTGTTGATGGTGATTAGCAGAGTCAGAGCAATGAATCAAATTGAAAAGATTTGCATCCTTTCTTTGTTGTGCTTTTTGACTGGTGTTTGTAGCTTTTTTTCCGGCTGGAAGAAAAAGCTGTCCTGCTGCTGTGTACTGTATGTCATTATATGACATACACACATCAGAGCCGCCAAACATATGATTATAGAGAGGCACAGGGATGTCAATAAGAGCAAGAGAGAAAGACCGAGGTAGACAGCTTTAATTTCTGCTAACACTGATGGGAAAAACATGAAAGCCTGACAAAAACGTCAGTATCTGTGCACGAATGTAACAGTCGTCAACAAATACAAACTGAAAAGGCAAGAAAAAAAATCCCCAAAAAATAAGTGAATCTTTCTGAGGGAATTTGTCAGTGTGGATGATCAAAGACGTCTTGCTGAACTGCATCCCAGTATCTGATATGAGCATTCGGAGAGTGCAGTTTGTTATTGTAACTCTCTGCTGTCTCAACAAGTCCTTTGGGCAAAGCACCAAACCTCAAAGGAGAGCTTTCCCCAGAGCAGCTCCCAGGTATCACTGTACAGATACAGCCATCTCAAATGGCCCGGCTGGTTATTGCTGACTAATGTTTCTGAACATAAATTGATTATCTAACCGCACTGCTAATGTTGTGAAACACAAAGTGAAATCGAAATTTAAACATGAATTGATTATCGCTGGGTCCTGTCAGTGAAGAGTGCATTTTAGATGTGATACAAAAGGGCAAATCCAACAGAGAGCACCAGGACCGCACAACAATACTGTATGCACATGTGCTGTCTGCTGCTAATCTTAGTACTTTGAGTGATTCATTGTAACGCTCCAAAAGAAATTGCGCTGCAAAAGGTACATTGCAAATGCAACAGCAGATATCGTACATGTCCTGCAAAAAAGTGTCCAACCTTATACTGCAGGAGTTTCTAGTAGTTCTGCAGTAGTAGTTATTTATAGGTGTAAAAACTGCATGTGCTGACAGGTAGGAGAGAATTAACAGGTCATTAGCATTCAAACTGGTCTTCTTACTTAATAAGCTACCATGCAAACATCATCACTCCATAAAACCCATTGTTAAGTGCTTTGTTTTAATAATTCATAATTCATTGTTAAGTGGCTTAACAGACAAACAAAAAGTTTCCTCTTTACGTACAAGGTATGGACTCCAAATGACTTAAAAAGCAGCCAAAGAAGAACCTTGAAAGACCTTCACAAAGCCTGGAAGGAATTCTTTATAAAAATTACATTTGGTGAAAGTCTGGCTTCTCCTATGCAAACTGTGAAGAAATGATGTACATCTCGGGACTTTTGCACAATATCAACGTTTAAAGAAATGTACAGAATATTTCAAAAATATTAAGCTGTATCTGACAGAAAAAAAATGTAGGTCTAAACAAGTAACACGTGCAAGAGGTAAGCCTGCGCAGTAGACAGCTGAAGGCAGGGCCGGTTGTCATACATTTCTTTTCCAGTTCGTTTTTGGTAGTGTCCAACAACCAGCACTCATTTTAGTTAGTTTCTCACTGGTTACAACTTTGGGCCCAGTAAGTCTGTGGTACCAGTGCTTGACCAGTAGTTTATGAAATAGTCATGAATTTTAATTTGATCCGTCTTTTCATTTTTCTGGACATTGATCATGAGACTGGTCTCTTAGGTACCGATTCATGTCCATTAACACAAAATTAAGGTTTTCCATATGATAAAAATAAAGATAAATTGAACTTTATCTTTATCTTATGCACCATATGCAAATGGTGCATAAGTTCAAATTTCAGGCGTTGCTGTTTACACCTCCTTTTGAGATTCTCATAGGGAAGATAAGCGGAAGTGAATGGATGGATGAATTTATTAATCATAAGTAATCATCTACTCTGTTTGGGGTTATACTGTGTGAAACTAACTATTTTGCTTTGTTCCTTCTCAGAGTAGTGCATGCTATAGTCTTGTTGGCATCATAAATCATTATGGAAGCACAGAAATGGGTAAGAAAATCTGACTTGTTACAGACAGACAAGTATTATTATTATACCCATATTTAATGTAATAAGTTTTAATAAGTAATAAGTGTTATAAGTTTTTACTGAAAGACTCTCATGTAAATGTTTTTAATTTGGACTGTTTTTAATATCCATTTAGGGCACTACACCTGTAATTCTGTCCATCTGTCCAATAGATCGGTGGCTCACTTTTAATGATGAACGGATCTCTGAAACAATTGGATCCACCGTCTGCGAGCAACAGCAGCGTTTGGCCTACATCCTATTTTACAAGAGAATTGTAAGGATGCAGTGACAGCACATCCTGAACTGAGAGAATTTTAAAATATGCCAAAACGTTGTTAAACACATGTATTTTGTCTTCATCCTCAGGTCTAGACTGAGACATTAAACGAACCAGGATGGTCGACCTGCCAAGATGGGAGAGCAGGGTGTCATGCTACAGGTGGAGGAAGAATAAAGATCCCAAACCACTCTTATTGACCCCCTGGAACAACTGCTGCTAGCCCCTGCCCTTAGGAGGAAGGCCTCCTCCCAGAGAGCCTGGTTCCTCCCAAGGCTTCTTCCTCCAAGAGGGAGTTTTTTCTTGTCTTTTCTGTCACCCCACATTCACTGGTACAGAAAACAGACCATCTCATCAGCAGACATATTATTAAAATCCCAGATAGAATCCACATCCAAATGCCAAACAGATTAGGGGTGCATTGATATACAGTAAGGGTCAAAGAGTTTTTGGTACAAAAAGGATAGTTGGTATTATAATAAATTGATATACAAAGCAAGATGGCGCCGGTGTGTTTGTCTCTGTAATGCTGTGTGGGTTTTTTTGCTGGTTGCTGCTTCACAATGGTCAATGGTTTATTGGTGTACGATCGCAATATGTTACTAGCTATTAGAAGTTCTGCCAAACTTTTATATAAGTTTGACCATAGTGGGCATAAAACTTTGCCCCCGTTTTTATCAGCAATTCCAGCTTTCCTTTACCGTGCCCCGGTGCCTTCCCGGCAGCGCCACCGAGGGGAACGAAGCGTTTTTTTTGGTGAGGCTGAAAGCTGGGCTGGAGCCTTTATATCCAGCTTCTGGAGTTAAATCTGGATCGGGACTTCGACTTTCTGTGTCATGGCGCTCACTGGACCCTATCAACACTTGCTTGGTACCTGTCATCGGCTCAGATGAGATGTCATTGCCTTGCTGCCCCTGCTCTCTGTGTCCCCGGTGTAAATCTGCGAAATCTCCGGCCCCTACCTTGTGTTTCCCTGATGGCAGGCGCTCTAGACCTGCCGGCTCCTGCCCAGATAAGCCTGGTGAATGCCAGATCGCTCTTACACTGTGCTTTGTGCCCTGATCTATCGGCCTCCCAAATACAATAAGGACTTCATAAATGTATTTTCTGTGTTCTTATTGGAAGTCATGCCCAACTATAACCTTGTCCTTATTGCTGGAGATTTTAATGTCCGTGTTTTTGCCATGTTCACCCTATTGCAAAGGACTTCTTAACTCTCATAGACTCTTTTAACCTGGTGCGGTCTGTGTCTGGTGCCACTCAGGAACATGGACACACACTAGACCTTGTTTTAATACATGGTCTGCCACTTCTTGAACTGGAGATCTGTAAGGCAGTGTTTTCTGCTCGCCTTCAACTGGTGCAGAATGCTGCTGGGTGGCTTTTAACTGGTGCCTGCAAACATGAGCACATTTCACCTGTTTTAGCTTCACTTCAGTGGCTACCCGTTTGTTTTAGAATCCATTTTAAAATTCTTTTTATTTGCTTTTAAATCTTCAAATGCTCTTGCAACACCCTATCTCTCTAGACTTTTACAGTCCCACACGGTCACTCAGGTCGCCAGACCAGATGCTTCTTACGGTGCCTAAAACCAGGTTTAAGCTCAGAGGGGACCAGGATTTTGCCGTGGCAGCACCAAATCTCTGGAACGATCTGCCACTGCATATTAGGCAGGCCTCATCACTCGTGCACTTTAAATCACTTTTTAAAAAAGATTTTTTTTTCTTTGGCTTTTAACACTAAGTAAACACTGAGCCTGTGAGGTGTGTTTTTGTATTTCTGTATTTGTATTTTTTGTATTTCTCAGGTATTTTAATGTATTTTATTGAGTTATTTTATGTATATTTTTGCTATATTGTCCAGCACTTTGGACCCAGTGGGTGATTCTTAAAGCGCTTTATAAATAAAGCTGGATTGGATGGATTGGAATACAGACAAAAAAGAAATACTTTCCGTGCCAAAAACTATATCATGGCCAATTTAAAGCTAACTGTTTCATAAATTTGACTAGAAACTTAAGCTTGCTACATTTTTTACAAATTGGCAAGCATTAATAGTAGCTAAGTGAGGAATTCTCACTGACACAACCTTTGAGCATATTCATACAAACAAATACTGTGATTAAGTTAGAAAATTTATTGAAAAGAGAAATTACTAATGTCCAAATCAGTGCGTAACTAGCAGAGATGCTTCTTCTCTGGAACGATGTTTGGCTTGTTCTCTGGGAACAAATAAAATAAATAAATAAATAAATAAATAAAAAAGACTGATGGAATATAGTAATTCAAAATAATTAAACTGTGTATATGTGAGGTTCAGTTTGATTCACAATTTCAGGTAACTCAGGTAAAGATGGTCAAAGGGCGCACTGATACCCTTTAGTTCAACTTGCATTTTTAGAAAAATATTCCTTCTTTTCAGCTGCTGCAACACCTCATATATACAAACTAGACTCAGCGAGCTACCCTCACCTTTGTTTAGCTACAACTTTTTAGCAGCAAGTAGCAGACAAAGTCCAGCTGTGAGGGCAATCACACTGCATTTTCTCCAGAAATTACATCTACATCTACATCTATGCAAATAGATGTAGATAGATAGATAATAGATTGGTGAACTTTGAGAACCAAACATTACGTAATAAAAGCTGAGGTACTGGCAAGTCTTTGAAGGTGCTCAAATCCTGTGTATTCAGTGGCTGAGTACAGGCTTATTTCTGCTAGCCTCGCCCAACCATGTTGTACACCAGATGTTTTACTTAACGTTGAGCAGCACATTGCTGAGAGAAAATAGCTTCTACCACATCTATGAAATAAATGTCTTTATCTAGCAAGTAGGGAGTGGGCCGGTTAACAAAAAGCAAAGTGTGCATAAACGTGGGCTAAATTAAAATTACAAAAAGAAAAGGCTGTAATGGTGAGACTCTCTGGTGAGTATTTAAAGGACCAAAGACCATTTTCTCACCCTCGTTTTAGATAATGTTCTCTTAATCTGTGCAAAGCCCAGAAGAATCTATCAGCACTATCTAGGTGATTAAAAAGGCTTTCTCAGCTGCAATAAGATGGAGGAGGAAGCTGACTTGGGAAGCTCCAATTTTTACGACCAAAACCTTGTGAAGGTGGGGCACAGACTTAACAGAAAACAACAAGCTACACACCATGATTATTACAACCGGCTTGTCAAGGGCAAATAAGAGTTGATAAGTTGATGTATTTCATTCTTCCTAAACATTTCAGATATATTAAAGCAATTTTGTATCTGATTATATACTTGGGAAAAAAACGTTCTTTAGAACTTGAGGGCTATTCATCTTTTTAAATTAAATTTTAATTTGAAAATTAGTTTATGACTACAGTGTGAGCTGACGTGAGTGACCTTTCTCTAGGTCAGCACAGGCAGCGCAGGGAAGGAAGACAAAGTAAACAAAGCTTTGGTATTGTTATAGAAGTCTAAGAAGGAGCATATTCACATTTATATGCTTTAAGCTGCTCTAACCCATTTTTATATCAACAAAAAATGAAATTAGTATGCATAATGTGAAGAATGTCACAGGTAGAGCGCCACAGCTGACTTTCCTGTTTTCTTTCGTTCTCATTGTTCTCATCCATTTCCCTTCCCGTCACAGCAGGCAAGATCATTTTCTGTGAAAAATCTCTGATAAACATTCTACCTGCTGCACACAACCTGCTCAGCAGCAAATGGAAAGTTAACAATTAGCAGGTGAATACAGTGGACAATTTTGCAGCAAACGCGCCACAGGGGTTGGTGGAATAAAGTGAATGTGGAATTTGCCAGGTGACCAAAAACACAACTCCAAATAAATAATAATGCCGCTCGAGGTGCAAATTGGCAGCTTTCCACACGCGCAGTTAACACTTCAAGTTTATAATGGTAGTTTAAAGCTTCTCCCACTGCCTCAAAAAATGACTGTATGTAGATCAGCATCAGGACAGTTTAGCATGCTGCTAATGTTTAGTCCACAGACCATAAAATCCACAGACGTCTAAAATATATAAAAGCTGAGTTGCTCCTAACGGGGCAGACCATAACTGGACGGGCAATTTGTTTTAAAGCCGTCAGATTAAGATGTCAGAAAGCAACGGCTTAAAATAACAAATGTGTCAGAGTACTTATCAGCTTTTAGACGACTGTTTAAGGATGATTTAATGCTTCTAATGATTGATCTTTCTTTGGGTGAATCTATTTTCTTATTTCTTCAAACTTCCTCTTGTTTGCTGATATCTCGTGTGCCCCTAATGTTGTTTTTAAAAAAATGAAGTTGAAGTTGAAAAAGGGAAAAACTCTGCCATTTGTATTCCACCTTGCACACTCTCTAGTCATGACAAAAAGCCTCCCCGACACAGCCGCAGTTCACTCCGCCCTGCTGCAGCAAGCTCGCCTGGCCACTGGTAACAGGGCTGGAGCTGAAGGGGAAGAATCCCATTACAAATAGCTGCATTAGCTCTGTCAGATTGTGCAGCTGGGGTGTTGCATCTCCATTGACCCTGCAATACCTTGGCTTCCCTCTGGGGTCGGAGCGTTGCCCCCTCCTGGGAAAAAATGTACAACTGCTCTTTTTGAGAAGACTG
Organism: Bujurquina vittata; assembly: GCA_015106715.1. Taxonomy (NCBI): domain Eukaryota; kingdom Metazoa; phylum Chordata; class Actinopteri; order Cichliformes; family Cichlidae; genus Bujurquina; species Bujurquina vittata. Next base: position 9,900 of record VUQK01030150.1, read on the forward strand.
TGCTGGAGTCCTGACAACAAACACACACACACACAAACACACACAGTCCCCCTGCAAGAGGCTACACTGTGATGTAACTCTTTGAACAAATTCAAATGTATGCAAACTGAGGGCATCGAGGTTACATTGTTACACGAGTAACCAGGCTCTGAATTAAGACTTCAAACGCAGTTCAAGTGCCCTGTTGTTCTTATGTTTAATAGGTGCAATGTAAGTACATCAAAAAAACTGCTGCCCTGTGTAACACAAGGATCGATAAAGACACAATAATATATCCTGTGCAGTGGGAACTTCATTCAAACAGCATTTTGACCTACATCTGTACATTGCTTGATAATGGCAAAAAAAAAAAAAGAGCTGAAAGAACAAGACGAAGTGACTGTTTTTGTCCCTTATGTGCAGTAGAACTGAACTCTTCAATCTTTGAGGAAACAGTGTGTATGGGTAACTTTGTATGTAACTATGTTCATATAATGGCTGTTTAATTCAAAGAAATCCAAGATTTGCCAGAAGATGCTAAACTATTGGGTTCTCTCCAGTTTCTACCATTCAACTACATTTTCCTAAATGTAATGCAGAATTCTGCGCTGCTATTTGCAGCACGTAACACACTGGGCGTATGCTTCCCATCCAGATTGCAAAAGTGTACATTCAGAATTGAAGCTACAGCTTCAAAAGTACCTTAATTAAGTTCAAACTACACCCCCATTACGCAGAGATTGTATTTCCACACAAGCTTTTCAAGAAACTAAAAGGTCTCCTCAGGTCCACTGCATTTAAAACAATTACACAATGACCCAAAAATTAGGCACAGAAGTCAGCTGATGTCCATCTAGTCCACATGTGACTCCACGACAATAATGACATCATATAAGGTGGGGGCAGCAGTAATTACATCATAATTTACTGCTTTGCAAATGAACCATAGCAGCAATATAAAATGCCCTAAATGTTAGCCCTTAAGCAAGCAAATGGATTTTCCAAGTAACTGTGAAGACTGACAATCAGTTGACTGAGTTAGACTTGTTGGCAAAAAAAGCACAACCAATTAGAAAGTGTCTCAAGTCCCTCCCCCAAAGTTCCTGAACTCTGAGAAAGAAGTAACCCTTGAGACAAGTTAAATAACTTCCCCAGAACTTAATTTAGACTCTGGTCCCTGAAGTTTCTCCAAAGGTTTGTAGTCCCCAGTGATATTTCCTACTGTGGAGCTGGAGCTAAAATCTAATTAAAAGGGTTAGAAACATTGCCACTTTGTTTGGGTGCTTTTAGAGAATTTGGAGGATTTTTATTTATTTATTTATTTGTCAACCGCAAAAGGCGTAAAAGGAGTAAAATCTGAAATTGACAGAATATTTACAGTTTATAGGTAAAAGAGGATGAACATGACCATTATATATTACAGGTAACCACTGCACTCAAAGGAGTGTGGACAATGATCAGTTTATTCATGTCAACAGTAGGCTATGTGAAAACAGTATAATCCAAATAAGACGATCTCCAAAGCTACTGTTATCCTGCACCTGCAGGAGGTGAAAGGGGTGAAAACCTGAAGGAGGAGGGAGAGGTGGGGAAGAAAGAAATGAGCCGGGACATAAGTGGCATTGATTGAACTGGTTCATGTCTGCCCTCATTCATAAACAAGGATAACCTGCCACATGTTTATAGACGATCTGTCTCGATGACAATGGGAAACGCTGGCACGCATCCCAGAACACCTGTAATGCACTCTAATGAGGGTTAATCACACAAACAAAGCTAAAAATCAAAGATTTACACATAAAGGGCTCATAGTGAGTATCGACAGAGTCTAAGGAGGCCATTTGACACATTAGAATTTTGGAAAGCTGTTTTTCAGTGTCGTAGCAGCGATTACAAACACAATGTTCAGTATTGATTAGTAAAGAGGGGCTTTTTTTTTCTTGCGCAAACAGAAGCAAAATAGGTCCAACAAATTAGAGATAAAACGTCACTCAAGACTCAAAGAGGAGACAAATGTGATCACGGGAGCCGAGTCACTTCTGATAACAGAGATAAAGTTCAAAGACAGATTTCAAAATCCGTATCAGCTTTGATCGCTCTATCACATTTACACAATCACATCAGAACAAAGATAGATATGCTTCATGCTTTCAAAAGCAACATGCATACAATGATCTCTGGAATATGAGATTGTTTTGTACCAGTAACAGAGGCAAATTATGCTTAACATGCAGTCAGAATCACAGAGCTGCCTGGCGTGATAGCAGGAATCAAAGAGCATTCTTGGAATGGCAATTACAGATGTGTCTGGGGAAATAAAGGCAAGCTATGGACATAGTTGAAATGATGCACGTACGGCATTCTTATCACAGCTGAAGCCTGGGCTAGAATGGCCTGCTACAGGGAGGCGCTCAGCTGACTGAGAATTGTCAGCTCTAGGGTATCACAAAAACAAAACGCAAATTAGTCTCATATTTTGGCTGCGAAGGAGTGCACGCATGTTTGCTTAGACATGAGGCCTCACTCTGATCAAAGTGCTGACAGTTAAATCTGCAACAGACTTCTCAGACTGTGCAAAATCCCAAATGTGAGCTGATACAAACAATGAACTCTTAATTAGCATTAAGAACACAGAGGGTATGTGACGTGACAGAGGTTGCTGTCCTCCTTCAACTTCTCTACATCAGTCATGCAAGATTGAATTCACAAGTCGCAGACTGAAGACGCCGTCGCTTGTTTTCCACAATCCTCCTCCAGTGCCCCGCACCTCACAGAGAGGTATGGTCTATGACTCTCAGCAAAACAGATAAACCGTACAGATGTGCAGTCTGATTCACACAGGCTTCGTCTCTCAGGGGACCTGTGAGGTGAGTTCACGGTGCATGTGATCCCATAGGATGTCATACAGTTCTACTCCGTATGGCTGACATATCTCAAAACAAGGAGCTTAAACAGGTCTCCATGATACAAAACATTTTAAAGTGAATGCATTTAAAAAAGGAACATGAGCCACATTAAGGCATGAGGACCATAAACATGAAGGAAAAGCTCTCGGGGCAATCACAGCTACACTATAGTAGACAGCTGTTTGCAGAGGTAGTTTTTACTGTTATTTTGAAGCACTTATTAACTGACTTGAGTATTTCCATAATATATAATAGTCATGTACAATGTTCCCACTAATTTTTCATGTGTCTGGGCATACACAAAATCTCCCTGAGCACACTGAGGACCACAGTGAGCAACATCAGATGTGCACGCTGTGGCCACACACCAGTATTACACCTGTTATAAACCAGGGATCCGAGCAAGTTACAAGGCTTATTAAAAGAATCAGATTACAGCATTTCCATTAGTTTGCTTTTAATATAAGTGATTTGGCCCACTTAAAATTGAAAAAGAAAATCTTGTCTTTCATGAGATGTGTGTTATGTTGTATGTGAGAGTCGTGCTTTGGCCAGGCAAACTCGCTTGCTACTTTGGCTTCGCTGCATGTTTTGCAGAGCAAACGGTTCTTTTTTTTATTTTGGCTTGTTGAGTGGATGTCCGCCCTGCCAGTTTGCTTAGCCGTGATAATGGGTTAGCATTCGCGTCACTTAACTCCACCACACCTATGTAGCTAACCTGCACGGTGCATATGGACAAGGCA
>VUQK01030151.1:6843-43107 GCA_015106715.1 Bujurquina vittata
CAGCCATTCTGGGAGAATACACGAGTTCCCCCCAGGGGAACTCGTGTATTCTCCCAGAATGGCTGGGGGGGTCTGAGCGTGATTGATCACCCCTTCTCACCGCTGCCCTCCTCTATCACCAGGGTGTGAGATACCAAGAGGTCTCACACGGGCGAGCTGCAGGTGGGAAACAAGACCAGACACAACTTCATATAAGAATAAAGGCTAGAATGGTAATAAAAGCTTATACAAAAAGTTCACATTGTGACATCTAACATGTATGATCCAATAGCAGTATTGATTATGCATATAAACAAGAGTCACTATTTGTTTAGGAACTTTGCACTTCATGTTGCAACTCTGCTGTCCAGTCACAAATTTGACAAACAACTTTGAGCAGACTGAGCTACAATAAGTGCATGTGTGGGAAATGACATCAGCAGCCTGTGTGTTTAGAGATCGACCATCTGCAGCGCTATTCAAGGGTCCTTCTAACCACCGAAGCTTTTTATTTCTCTAGCACAAAAGGTGAGAAGATGAAAAAACCACACACACACGTTTATGGTGCGCCTACGCAGAGGTAATCTTAGACTTATTATTTCACAAGATGAGTAAGATGACAGCTGAGAAGTAACAGCTTCAATTTTTAAGTGAAAGTCATCATTTGCAAGAGACAAGCATGAGTTTCTCTAATGTCCCCGCCAAAGTAGAGGTGATGGGATGGAGTCCCCAAACTCTAGCTGACTACATGAGGAGGGTGAGTAGTAAAAAGGTGGCTTGAGGGTGAAAGTAGACGTGTTTATACCATCTGAAATACTTAAGTACTGTAGTCTCCTGATTAACATGCAGTTTGTTACAACATTTATACCACCACTTATTTAACAAATGGTCAGCGTTTTACCAGCAAGAACTCATTTTTCCTACTTTTTCATTCATTTGCTGGAATGATATTTTTTTTGCAACATTTTAATGCAGCACGTTTGACTTACCACATATAAAAACTCTATAAAACACCAAACATACAATGAAACGTAATTTGCCTGCTCTAAAAGCGTTTCAAATTTTCACTCTCATCGCAGCTTAAACTGTTGGGCTGCGACAGAACAGTGCTGAAGAGCAGCATAAATGGAGCACAGTTCGTGGTAGGTGTGTGTAAGCTATTTCAGTTTTATTATTCTGAAATCACAATAATGCTGACTGTCTAACTTTCATGATATCCAAATCTATATCATCTAGCATATGACAGAGTTTGATCTACAGGTGTTTCCCTGCCTCTACGTTCCGTGAGTCTGACTGAAAACATTTTTCTTAAACTGACAAATTATCCATCAGTTAATATCTCTGAAGACATGAAGGTTTGTCATATTGCTTGCTTGCATGTTACACAGTGAAAGTGTAATTTGCATCAGATTGTTGAAGAGTATTTTTGACTATCTTGGTAATATTTTACTTGTGTGTCTGTACCGCATTTTTATAGAATAATTACTAAGTTACAAAGTGAAATCAACAAAGGAGAGAACAAGAAAGCCTCTGGTCACAAGTAAGGAAACTATATCTTTATCGCTTTAGCTGACTCTAAAACAGTCACTAACTGAGCATCAAAGCTGACCCTTGTCAATATTTTTTGTACAGATTAAAAGCAGTGACGTTTCCTAAACAAGGTAAAGATAAATTCTGTTCAACTGTGATTGTAATATTGTGCAAATGTCTTTCCTAAGGCGTCACAGTCTTACAATTTATTCTACAACAGTATTTGTACGACAGGAAGAAGTTTGGGAATCGGACGAGTCTGTAAGTAAAAATATGGCTATTTGATCAGTATATACACTTGCTGACTACTTTATTAGGTATACCTTGCTAGTATCGGGTTGGATCCCGTTTTCCTTCAGAATTATCTTAATTTTTCTTTGTGGCATAGATTCAACAAGATGCATTCCTCAGAGATCTTGGTCCATATTAACATGACAACATCATGAAGTTGTTGGCTGCACATCCATGATTCAAATCTTGTATTTCATCGCATCCCAAAAATGCTCTGTTTGATTGAGATCCAATGATCGTGCCCATTTGAGTACAGTGAACTCACTGTCATGTTCAAGTAATCAGTTTGAGATTATCTGAGCTTTGTGATGAGGCACATTATCCTGCTGCTGCCGCTGCTGGAAGCAGACATCAGAAGATGGTTCAGTGTGATCCTAAAGGGATATACATGCCTAAATGCAGTGAGTTGCTGCCATGTGACTGGCTGATTAGATATTTGTGTTAACGAGCAGTTAAACAGATGTGCTTAACAAAGTGGCTCATGAGTGTATTAACTCAGTTACCTACTGAATATGTTGTGTACAAGCAGAAGAAAAAAGCTGCTTTGTGATGAGTTACATTAATGCGTTATGCTTGGATCACTTGTCTGGGCTGTGCTCAGGACAGTGACAGTGATGACACAGTCTACGAGGGTCCAGAACAGGAAGAAAATCCCTGCACTAAGCAACAACACAGTGACAGGACAGATGAAGGTAACTACAAGCTGTCTGCTGCTAGAGACCCTGTGAGGCCACCACGACCCCCGAGAGGGCCTAAGTTTCTGGACTCCAAAGGTAATGGAGAATAAGCCAGAAACATTGTACTGTATAAAGAAATGCAGTTATATATATATATAAAAGCGTCTCAGTACCTATATGAGTTGGGGACATTTTCAATTGGATAATTTAGACTTGTCTGTATGATTACTTTAAGGTAAGAAAGACAAAAACGAGTAACTTAAAGCCAACAAAATAGACACTTTACCCCCGAGGCTGACTAAAGCCCAAGACTGTGGAACCAATTAGTGACATTTAACTAGTGTGAGTCAACAACAAAAAGAGGAAAATATGGCTTAAAATCTGTGGTTTGCTAACATTAGGGAGTTCTTTTTTAGAGGGTGGAGCACTGGAAATGTAGCTTTCTTTTTTTCTTCTTTACAAAAAATAGCAAGAATTTACTGCATGGTAGTCTTGCATAAGGTAGTGACTAAAATGCTTTGGGCTAAAGATGAATGTGGAAATTTATCGCAGGTTTGACTATTTGGTTTATTGAAAAAGTAGCCAAAGCATAACTGTGAAACCAGCGTGCTCTTCTGAAAGCAGAATTGGTGCGTATGTTCCCTCCGTGTATGTTAACATATATACAGACCCTGCTCCCAATCCAACGCTCACTCAAAGAACCTCCAAACCTCCACTGCTGCCATCCCCATGGGGGAATCACATCCTCCAAAGACCCTTAAAGCCAGCAGGTGACATACATTCATTTAGTCCACAAGCTTGATTTACCAGTGATCATGTTGAGTTCTGTACCCGTATGTAAAAAGTTCACTGAACGAGTTGTTTTCTTTTCTTTTCCTTTAATTTCTTCTGCCAGCAGGTCCACATATAAACCGGAGTAAGAAGCCTGATGAGGCTAGACCACCCCAGAAAGGCATTCCAAAATTAAGTATGCAGTTTGCAACATGTTGGAATAGTTGTAGCAGTTGGGCAGAAAAATGTTACACAAAATGTTGTCACAATACATGTCATTTCTATTGCGCATCATCAACAATGTCCACAAGAGGGCAGTGCTGTAAAGGATGCTGGCAGCAAACTTCATCATCCAACAGTCCCTACGCCTACTGACGCGGCCAATGGGTAAAACAAGCCGAACAATTCATGAGCATTAAAAGCCTTTGGCTTTAATTTAATGCAGTTACTTAACAATTGTGTGTGTTGAATCTCTCCTCTTTCAGGGCAAGCAAATTAATTCCAGATCCCTCAGCATTAACACAATGTACTGAGGATTACAATTTTACACCAAGCTCAAGAAAGGTGAAAAACTGTGCTAAATTATATATACAAATGTACAAAAAAAAGTTGTATTCATAAATCACGAGCACTTTTCGAACAGAAATAGCAGATCACAATGTACAAAGAGAAAAAAAGAGACAATAAGATCTGCTATGAGAACTCAGGAAACTGCTATTTTTTAACTAGGCTGACTAATTTGTGAAGCTCTACCCTGACTCTTCTGTCATGGTGCACCCAGGGCTTGGATCGCAGCTGGTATGGGGGAAAGGTGGCAAGACATCAAGCTGAGGCTGCTCTTCGGGAGGTGAACAAGGTCAGGCATTGCACCGTCTCATTCTAGAGCAGATAAAACACACACATAAAAATCTGAAATTTTACTGCATGCATAATGTGAATGAACGGTGTATTTAGTTTTGTACACGTATGTATCTTTAAGGACGGTGCATTTTTGGTGAGGGACAGCTCAAAAGGCTCAGTCGAGCACCCCTTCACCCTGATGCTGCTATATCGAGGCAAGGTTTACAACATCAAAATCCGTTTCCAAAGCCACGCCTACTCCCTCGGCAGTGGCCTCAAAAACACCCAGGTAAACTGAAAACGAAGAGCGCGTAATGTTAAAATGAGAGGGGGGAAAAAACTCAGAATGCTCGCTTAAAGTAAACTGATAAGTTCACATCTTGCGGTACGCCTCGGGGAATGTTTGGTGCCGAACTTGTGCTGCATTGCGTCATTAGGCCCCCATCATCTTTTGTGTCTGCTGTTGTGCTTCAGAGTTTCCCTGGGGTGAAGGAGATGATTACCCATCACACACACACCCCGCTGCTGCTCATTGATGCCACAGACCAGACTTCTGAAGAGCAGCCCCAAAGTTGTCTGCTGCACCCTGCAGCACTCTGACCAGCACCGACAGCAGCCTTTAACACGTGTGTTAACGCCTTTCTCTGTGCTCATATATGCTAATTTGTGTGCATGCATGCATGCGTGGCCTATTCAAAATCTTTTTAAGAACATCTAAATAAATGTCACAATTTTCACTCTCAAAGGTCATGGTTATATAATTCCTCTTTCTGCTGCCTTTCCTTGTATTTTTAGCAAAAAGAATGAGAGAATTATTATTTTTGTTTTGTTTTCTTACTTGGCTCATGGTTTGTATAGAAAGGCATGCAGCATTACCTCCTTTCTTCACACCTCTGGGGACTGCTGCTTCACTGCCTCTTGGATTTTAAGAAACGCCAACTTGTCAGGGTGGCCAATGCAAACGATCAGATCGCATTGCCTCTGATGGGTTCGCACTGCCGGAAGAAAGCAAATATCTTGTTTTTTTACAGATGCCTCAGATGTATCACCTATTATTACACTTTAAAACCACAGTCTGTAGGTTGTTTTGGTATTTCAAACAGTATTTCCTTTTCAGTGTGACTGACGGCAACATATTTTTATGTAACCCAGATTTACAAACACAAGCCAAATTAGTTGAATTTGAGAGATGTCTTAATGGGCACTTTTGTCCCCAAATGCACTTGACAAAAGCTATGAAGAGACGACAATTTGGAGGAATGGTTTTCCTGGAAAACTGAATGTCAGAATAAAATCCTTGGCAATATACTTTTCTAAATATATTCCATTTAAAACATTGTTACATTAATTTCAATACATCTTGTGTGGTTACTTGTGAGTGATAACTTAGTTTTAAAAACACAAACAAAAAAAAAAGACACAAAAGATCTTCATGCACAGGCTTCTAGATATACTTAAGTGAGCAGATAATAGTCAAACTGATCTGACAACTTTATTGCACACAACTGTCCCCCGTGGCTAAAAAGCAGTCGCATGCCTCACATCAGATAGCCTGATGGACAACCACGTGTGAAACCCTTCAGTTACTCCTATCTACCAATCAGCAGAGCACAGTGTGACAGGCATCATGTAGTATCATGCAGCTCTGCACCGCTGATACTGACAAGCAAGGCTGAGCCGGTGCATAAATACCCTTGTAGCTATCCCATTTCACATCTGGGAGAGCAGTTTCATCACCCACTTTGCATATTTGCAAATGGATCAGAAACTTCCTGTAAGTGACATTAATTGATGTTTTCGGACATTTTGGAAGTACAAAGCGAGGGAGTCAAACATACGTGCCAGTTGATCCATGGAGCTTGAAAAGCAATCCAGCTCTTTTATTATGTTTGGCAGATCAATGAAGGCATTAGCGACAGCTTCGTCTTCACCCTGCTTTGTGTTTTCCATCTGAAAAACAAATTTCATACAAACAAAACAGTTGGTCAACTATCAGCGTACACAAGGTAAATCAAATGTGAAGAAATTCTGAATGGGGGAAAAAATGACAGAACACGTTCTCATTTCAGTTTGAATTAATTTATTTAATTTGAACATGTTAAACAGATCACTTTAATAGCCAGGAAACAAGATTTATAGTCCATTTTAACCAGGACGTAATCATCAAAACATAGCTTTTAGTGTAAGTTAAGAACAAGATAAGACACGTGTAAGTACCTCCAAAACAGAAGTGCTGGAAGCTCAACTTTAAAACTTTTAAAGCTGAACGCAGGTTATACTTAGTCAAAACTCTCAAAAACTCAAAAGCATCACATCTGCGTGAGTGTTGTGACAGCTGTCTCAGCAGATCTGTCCGTCTGAGACTCCTGACCAGGGTCTCCACAGACAGCAGCTCTGCAGTTATGATAAGCTTCTTCCAGTTTCCGCATACTGGCTCCCAGCTCCGGACCAGTCCGCATTGCCACCATATCATAGGCCATCCAGGTCAGCTGCACTGCAGGGAGACAAGAGAGTGCCATTCATTCTAGTTCCCACAGCTTCGAGCCAGCGCTAAGCTCAGATTTACCTCTCTGTTGCAATGCCACAACAAACATTTCATACCTGTCATATTCTCAACTTCTTCAATCATTCTCTCCAAATCCTTGTTCAGCTCCAACATGTCGTCGTCGCTACTGCGTGGAAGCTCGCGGGGAGCGGAGGAATCGGCCATCCTGCTTACAGACGCGTGTAACTTCTAACAAATCAAAAGTCCTCCGCAGGGAATTAGCTAACGTTAGCTTATGCTAGGACACAGTGTGCTGTTGTTGATATTAGCAAGGAGATTTGAGGGGGCAAAGTTAGTAACGTAGACTGCTAAATTGAAGATGCTGTGCCAGCTTGATAAGAGAAAAAACGGCTCCTAGCATGGGTCTGAGGGTACTGTTCAAAAATAAACTTACCTTCATAAAGTGGCTCGGCTGCTTTTGAAAATAAGAGTCTAGCGCCAGAAATAAAAATAAACATGCGCATTATCAACTCACAAAAGGCTCTTTGAACTTACCGCATATATTCTATTTCATACATTATTTTAACACGTGAATTGCATAAACCTATTGTGACGCAATACGTGCAGAGTGTAGGTTAGTGTATTCTTTACATTATCACAAATGATAGTAGTTTAAATCCCCTGCAGTTACATAAACTGAATCTGGATATGACGCCGTCACAGCTCTTCCTCTGTATCGCTGGAGGCAAATACTTAAGTTACTACTTTTCCTGCTTGTCAAGCAATGTATATTGCCGCAATACATTGTTTTATTAATTAACAGTTTTCATAAAGTTATTTAAGAAATATTTCTAATATAATCAATTACTACATAGTTTACTGTTATATCAAATATAAATCAAGATTAAAAAAATCCTTAACCAGGCTGTTAACAAAATTGTCTTTTAGTTAATAATAAAAATAATATTAGCTTCATAATAGCAATAAAAGGACAAATAACTGAACAAATTTTTTTTTAGTCAAACAGCTTTAGTGGAAAATATTTTTTCCACTGATGCGTTCAACTAGCTGACAACAGGAAAAAAAAAACCTCACCTGAGAAAACAGCCAATCCAAATAGAAGGGGGCGTTTCCAGAGGGGGAAACATAAAGGTGTGGCAGGTGACATCTTGACATACAACAAGGACAAAGACTAGGAAACAGCAGAGAACAAGAGTTGGACTTTGGCAGCGAACAGAAAGAGTGGTATTGAGAAGAAAAAACATCAAGGGTGAAGAATAGAGAAGAGGCTGAGAAGTGAGAAGAAACTTGACAATGTCTTCGTTTGAGGCCCAGAGTCAGTCTCCTCCTCGTTGTGGCCCGCAGTTCCCGAGCCTCGGCCAGGAGCCTCCAGAGCTCAGTATGTACGGTGACTGTTACTACCCTCCACCATCACTGCCAAGTCCTCAGCGCACTACTCCTACCACCTACGAGCTAAGCGACTACACCAGCACCTCCTCAAACCCTTACCTCTGGTTTAACAGCTCTGGGATCAACACATCGCCGTACCTGGCTACCACCGGCCCACCTGGCAATCCTGGTCCTCCCTTTGTTCCTCAGCATTACGGCATGCAGAGACCTTACCTGGGCCCACCTGGAGCTGGGGGTCCAGGAGGGGAACTGAGCTGGTTCTCTCTCCCATCACAAGAAGACTTGATGAAGCTGGTTCGTCCCCCTTACTCCTACTCTGCTCTCATCGCCATGGCTATCCATGGAGCACCCGACAAGAGACTGACACTGAGTCAAATTTATCAGTACGTCGCTGATAATTTCCCTTTCTACAACAAGAGCAAAGCGGGCTGGCAGAACTCTATCAGACACAATCTGTCACTTAATGACTGCTTCAAAAAAATACCAAGAGATGAGGATGATCCAGGTATGTTATTTTTGCATATTTTTGGATGCGCCTTTAATTATTTTAATGAAATAGTTTTATGCATTTTCAATTCTAAAATCCATTTTATCCCTGATAATATAGGTAAGGGCAACTACTGGACACTTGACCCAAACTGTGAAAAGATGTTTGACAACGGAAACTTCCGCCGCAAAAGAAAGAGAAAGTCTGATTCCCTCTCCAGTGGCGATGGCAGTTCAGGGCCTCCAGAATCAGGTGACAGTGAGAGGGGCACCCCTAAACACTCTGGCAACTCCGGCCTAAGCATGTCACCTGCACCGGACAGGATTCCCTCACCTTCACTGTCAGGTCCCACACCGTGCCTGAGCAGCTTCTTATCTGAGATGTCTGGAGTCTCCACGGGGGGAACGAATGAGGTGGGAGGCAGTGGGTTAAGCAGGTCACTGCAGATGAACATTTCTCTAGATGGGCCACATAGACCCACGCAGCCAGGAAGCTTTAGTACCTACTCAGCCAACTCAGGTGGGTCAGAGTGGGTACCGCAAGCGCCAGCTCCACCTGCCCTCTCTTCTTCACCCAGCCACTCTTCACTAGGTTATTCTAGCCCCATTCTCAATCAGTACAACAGCTCCGGCGGTCAGTTTTATCCTACACTGAGCTCGACAGGAGTCATCTATCATCGTGAGGGCACAGAGGTTTAATATCGATGGGGGAGAAGTTGTTTGAAGAGACTCTTGGTGGGAAATGTGTCTGGTTATTTTTGTTTAAGAGAGGGTCCGTTGTAGAAAATACACAAACACAACGTATGTTTGCGCTGACTGAGACAGTTGAGATCAACAAAGCGTGTGACAACTGAGTAAAAAGTTTTAAATTCTCACAGGAACAGCTTAGTCAGCTGCAGCAGACTACAGTTGTCTCTCCCTGAAACTGCAGCCAGACTCACTATCAGATCTTCAGTCAGCTTTTATTCTAACTAAAGCTCGTTTCTATCAGATCTGACTCATTATTAGCAGATCCTAGATCTGACATCATGTGCTGACATCAGGCTGTTCCACTGCTATCTATGATTCTCTGATGGTATCACCATTACAACGCTCAGCATATTTAGAGTAGGTAATTTATACTGTTGTCTACAAAACATGTGCGCTTATTGCTGTAAAGGATCGAAAAAGTAAAAAATAAGAATTTATGCCATTTTTTTTCTAACACTAAAATTAAAACATTTCATTAACTTACTTATTAGTTTGTAAATATTTTTACGTGCTATGTTTTGTGTAATTTTATACATGTAAGTTGTTGGTTCGTTGGTATAACTTTTATTGTGTAAAATGGATTTTCAATGTGTGGCGTGTACTATATTTGTTGCATTTTTGATATGAATAAAAGGTTTGAGTTACACTTGCATTTTCCATGTTATTTTTCTGAAGATTAATAAATGAGCTTCAGATCAACCACCCATAAGAAAACAATAAGAGGAGGGTGTGTGTAATAAAGGTAGAAAAAGAACATAAGCACCACCTGACAGAACAGTGATCTCTGAAAAGTGATGACCAACACTGTGGAACCTGCATGTCAGTGTAACCTGATCTTTGTGTGATGGATAGTTAACTGATTCTTCTAAACGGCGAAAATACACATTTCCACGCTGTCTCCCTTCTCTACACTAAACACTGAAATTATTGTTTATCACACCATCTATACACAGATACTGCTGAGTGGACGCAAGCTGTGTTAAAGGGGACCAACTGTAAAACCGCAGTAAATATGGCTATACGTGAATTTACTACTAAATGAAATGAACTGTCTCGATTCCGTTTACTTGTTAATTTGTAATTACTTAATAAATTTTAACCTGATTGAAACTGTATACCAAATGAGAATCCATGGCAATCAATGATTATGTAGGAAACCAAAGTTAATGGCTTTATTGCCGTGCACTGATAAATTTGTACAGGAGAAAATGAATGGAAAATCATGAACATTTAAATGTTGTATACTTAGAAGAAAATCGAGGTCAAATAAAAAGATATATAATACAAAAATAGGGCTTTTTACAAAACTTGAATTCAATGTGAAACTTTAATGTACATTTGTGAAGTCACATATGTCCAAGAAATACTGTATGTCATTTGCGGTTTGTTTGTTTATGTATCTTGATAAAGTAACTGTTATCAGCATAGTAATATAATGTGATAGCTTACATTTTGTATTCAAACTCTTGGAATATAGTGCTTTGTACATATGTACTAATTACTAGCTAGTCTAACAAAAAATATTTTTAAATTCATGTCTTAACAAAATAAGGTGTAATTAAAAGCAATGCCTCTCATTTTGGTTGTTTTACTTTGCTCTTTTCTAGATTTTTGGCATTTAAATAAATCTAAACCCTTTGATCAATGTCACCCTCAGGCCTGTGTTTACCCAGAAATACAGGCAGCATGACACTCATTTACAATAAACACAAAAACAAAAAGAACAAGAGGTGAAAAGGAAGACGGAAAAGACACACAACAAACGGGAATTTAACATCTTGGCACAAATGACAAAGTGCAGGAGGTCAACCAGTCAAAATTTGCATAACTGATTTTAAAATGTGAAGAGGTTGCATTCAGATGGGCCATAAAATCTTGCTTTACTGCTTGTGTCAGACTTAGACCGATTTAACTGTGTGAACGGTCTGGCCTTTTGCCAATCATAAGAACCTGGAAAACATTCCTGGAATCACGATGAATAGAAATACTCTTCTTGCAATTATAACAATATGATTTCCAAGTATTTGAAGGTTTTGAAAAAACTGCGGTTGTATTTAAAGGTGAGAAAAGAAAAGCATAGTCGGTATCAGAAGATATTCGTCCCAACTTGTATGCTACCCGCCCCCTACCCCGGCCCATATCATGTTCAGATTTTGTACTGGCAGGTAAAAGATGTGGCATCAAGAATAGGGGAGGACTCTTGCCCGGTCAATTAAGCCCGTGCACTTTTGCCAACCGAAACATTGTAGGACTTCATTAACAACAGCCTGTCATCGTATACAGACAGTTCAAAAGTGATGCAAATTCTTAACTGTTTAGCACACCACGAATGGAAATGATACGTTCAGGGGTGTAATGTGGAGTTCCAGGCAGAGCTTTCCGCATAATAAACGTTAAAACCCGAGGGATTTAATTCACAGACTTCTCTGAAACCAGAGTCAATTCTCTTTTATTGAAACTCATAACACAATGTCTTTCAGTATCTTGGAACATCCCCTGTCTGTTAGTCTGTTTATTGATTTAGACTGAGCATTGTCTTTATGTGGACAAATCATCTTCCTTGCTATAGTTATGCTTTTTTCCCCCTACTGGCATTTCTTCTCGCCTGCCTTTATCCTTTGCTGAGAACTTCACATCTACCTAAATAAAAACTTTTAAGAGGTGCTTGATTTTCTATTTTCACTTTGCAGTGTAAAAATGTTAGCTGTTATGGTGCAAAATGAAGTCACTAAGCAACTGTATTGACAACTACTCTGCATTTGTATTGTCACTTTCGAATGACTCAGCAATCCCCAGCAGACCATCCACCAATCATACAGCAGTGTGAACCTTCCATTCCTTAGGCGATAGAATTATTGTGCAATAGAGTGATGTGATTAAAATCTATAAATCCTCATCTCCACCTGCCGCCTGGCTCGTGGCAGCCTTCCACACACCTGCAAAACTAACGGAATGCATGGCCCGTGTGCAGTGTTTATATTATAAACTGAGACAGACAACGATTATACCAGAGCTGATATGCATGAGAGATTTGTCTGTCTAAACTCTCCAGATTATAAATGTGTGTGGGAACAAAAAAAAAATAACAATACATTAAAATGAAAATCACCCCTTGCAGCTTTGAGAGTAAGGTCTGGCAAGTATAAGGTCATGTTTATTCCTCCAAAGTGAGCAGATGCACCACTTCACCTTGGGTAACTGCTACCTGAACAGAAAGCTCTGGTACCAAAGCAACCCAAAACACACACAGGGACAACACACACGCGCCTTCTGTATTTACTAAAACAGTCATGTCCTGTTGAGGCTGTTTAGTAAACGGTAGCAGAGAACATCAAGCCTGGAGACGTGTCATCATACCCACTGCACTGTATTACCAGCTTGCTGTTATGTGTAAACACCTGTACACACTCCAGAAACACATACAGGTGATGAAAGGAGTGAAATCGGTTTCCAAGAGTCTGAAAGTCATTCAACAGCCTTGTAGTTTTCCTTGCTTTTCAAAGGTCAGTGGAAAACGGGTTCTTTGTGTAACGTCTTGGATCCCAGAATCCATGTACAGGAAAATGCTCTTATGTTCAATATCCACGTTTTTGATTAACAGTTGCAAAATGTAATGCCACCGGTCCTTATACGAATCTAAATCTTTAAGGTGCCTAGTCTTAGCAGGTTGCATCACCAATGTCCAAGAGCAATATTCCATTAGAAATTCCAACAGTCCATAAGAAAACTGTGAAAATGCAGCAGCTCCTTCCCTGCACTGCATCCCAGTGTCCCAGAGTCCAGAGAATAAAGCAGTGAGTGATCTGCACTTGTTAAACATGGTTTATATACACGATTTGGGGAAAAGTGAAGTTTGAAGACAAACACAGAACACAGTGAGACTGTGTGTATATATGAATCATTGCTATTTCCCCCTAAAATATTTTCCATGTCAACATGCAGTAAACATGGCGATATGAACAGGGCTTTGCTGAGAGGGAGGGAGATGAAGGAAGACAAGTGGGATAAAGTGTATACATGGAGCTCACATCTGCTAAGCTGAGTGAGTAATCTAAGAAATTGGAACAGCATCTTATGTAACTTGTGTTACTGGGTTGCACCCCTTTTGCCTTCAGAGCTGCCTTAATTCTTTGAGGCACAGATTCAACAAGGTGCTGGAAACATTCTTCAGATATTTTGGTCAGCATCACAGTTTCTGCAGATTTGTTAGCTGCACATCCATGATGTCCCATTCCACCATAAAGGCGCTCTGCTGGATTAAAACTTATTGATGATATGAGATGATACAACCTTTGTGAGATAGTGCGCCATCCTGCTAAGAACAGCCACCAGGAGATGGGTACACCGTGGTCATAAAGGATTACACATGGTCAGCAACAATACATGCTTCACTCATGCTTTCATTTTGTTTATGCTAAATTCTGAGCCTACCATCCAAATGGCTCAGCAGAATTTGAGACTCTTCAGATCAGTCAACATTTTTCCAATCTTCTATTGTCTAATTTTGGCTAGCCCTTGTAAATTGTGGCCTGCAGCCAACAACCATGCCACATTCAAAGTCACTTAAATCCTCTTTCTTCCTCATTCTGATGCTCGATTTGAACTTCAGCACATCAACTTCACCATGTGTACGTGCCTAAAGACACTGAGTTGCACCCATGTAACTGGCTAATTAGACATTTGTGTTAACGAGCAGTTAAATGGGTGTACCTTTTTAGAATAGAACAGAATCTTTATTGGACACACAAGTTGTACAATGAAATTTAAAGTGCAGTCCTTCCAGGTGCCTCACGCAACAATGAAAATAAGAAAGAAAAAGAAAACACAATACATAATCAAATTAGAAGAGACCCGGCCCCAATACGCACACACCATCACACCACATCACTTCCCCTTTAACAGCACAGAGTTCAGTTCAATGATCACTCCGGTGTAAAAGCTGTTTCTCAGTCTATTTGTTTTGGTCTTCATTGTCCTGAAGCATATACCTGATGGCAGAAGCTGAAATAAATAATGACCAAGGTGTGAGGGGTCCGAGGATGTTCTGTATCCTCCTCTGGCATCAAACAGTTCCTGGAGGGAGGGCAGAGGACAGCCTATGATCTTTTGAGCCAATTCTCTGAAGTGTTTTCCTGTCCGCCACTGTGCAGCTGTTGAACCACACAACATGCTCTCTACAGACCAATGGCAGAAAGACACCAGCTGATTACGGGTCACTTTACAGTTTCGTGCACTATTCATTCACACCTCAATCATTCTTGGTGGTGGTAAACTACTAATGTAGCCACAGCTGCCCTGGGGCAGTCTAACACCACCCACACAACCATATTCACACTTAGGCAATGTGGGTTAAGTGTCTTGATCAGGCACACAATGGCAGCAAGCGCTCAGACGGGGACTCGAACCAGCGACCCTTCAGCCCACTGATGGTGTTCTTCTTGGAGGACTTCAGGCAGATTGGGACAGCAGCCTGACTTAGGGACTGGTTAAAAATGCTGGTAAAAACACCAGCCAGCTAAGCCGCACAGATGTTCATACCCACCCAGGGACATCACCGGGTCCCGCAACTTTCCTGGGGTAACACAGGTTCCAACGTACGTCCCACCTCTTCTCCTCAAGCCTGATGATGTGGCTGCTGCCAGCTGATGTATATTTGATGGGTTCTCTGGTTGTTGTACCTCAAAACAGGCGAAGAAGCTGTCCAGCCCCTCTCCCAGATTGTTATCGTCAACTGACAGGCTGTGTTATTGTGCTGAACCCCTTGCCACACCTGCCTGAAGTCATGACTCAGGAAACAGTCCTCAATCATCCTCTTATACGCAGTCTTGGTCTCCTTCCTGCCCTTCTTCAGTTTGGCTCTGACAGTGCTGTAAAGCGCCCCATCACCAACTCTGAAGGCAACATTTTGCCAGGTCTGACCAGTCTTAGATGTTTTGCTGAGAGGGTGTATGCTGGTATCATGAGCAGGGACAGATGGTCTGACTGGCCCAGATGTGGCAGTGGCACACCCCAGAAACCCAGCTTGATGTTAAAGTAGACTTTATCTGGTGTGTTATTTCCCCTTGTGAAGCATTTAGCATGTTGATGGAACTTGGGTAACACAGTCTTTACATCAACATGGTTAAAGTCTGCTGCAATTATGCAGACAGCCTCAAGATATCTACTGTGTCGCGTAAGAGACCAACAGCCAAGTTAGCATTAGCATCAGGTGGGAGATATACAACAGTGATCAGAACAGCTGTGAATTCACAGGGCAGATAGATGTATTCCAGGTCTGGAGAGCAGTGGCTGTTCACAGTCTTACTGTCTTTACACAAGCTGTTGTTGACATACAAGCACACCACGCCCTCTGCTCTTTCCTCCTCTCATAGAAGACGATGTTGTTCGTAGCCACCAGCAGTCTCGATTTATCCATTTTATTAGCGAGTGAGCTTACATTGGTGAGAAAAAAAATGCTGGAAAGAAGCGGTTTAACACTTTAATAAAGGTAACCTGGAACTGTAAATTCTAATGACAACAATGGACTCCACAGACTTCATGTATTATTACCGGAAGGTCAACATGTATCCACAGAAGTAAGCCAAACGCCACACCAAGAATGCTGCAATATTCATATATAGAGGACAATCAAAATGATCAAGGCAAGGCAAGAAAGAAATTTAATAATGGGGTGGGTGGTTTGATCCACAGCTCCTCCTCCTTGGACACGACACTGAACAGCTAGTTCTCCTTATGGCAGGCAAATAGCTTGCACAGCTGTTCTTCCACCACTTATGTGTGAATGTGTGAATGAGAACACCAATATAGGCACCATACAAAGATTGAGCTAAAATTCAAAGGCAAGAAGGGCACTTTAAACTAATCCTATTCCTTCTGTAGCAAAAAACTATAAGAATAAATTTACATCCACATCAAAAATGGGCAGGTGTGGGGCCAAAAACAAAAGGAGAACCGAAAAAAAAACAAAAAACTGATTACAGACTGCAGGACTCCAGCTTTATCCGTTTATTGCACAAAAATGTGCCATTTCAAGCATAACTTCTTATCATCAGACATTAATGCTCTTAGTGGTGCCATCTCAAACCACGTAGTGGAAAACAAGGATTAAGTAAAAATATCTGTCTTCCAAATGTGCCTTGTCTAAGAATGATACACTGAAAAAAATGAAAGAAATTTTTAGACATTACAATGAGTTTGTGTATTTATTTTCATTTCTGGAGCAAGAAAATAATTCTTCTTTCAGTGCAAAGCTGAGCTGTTTACAGTCAGGTACCAGTTGAATGGTCACAATTAATTTATGAGGCTCACGTTTTTTTCTTTTTTTTTGTCTTCCTCTTTCAGCCGCTCCCTTTAGGGGTCATCACAGTGAATCATCTACACCGTTCCTCTGCCGTCTTCCTTTTTTCCACCTGCCTGACATCTTCAGCATCCCTTGTCTGATATATCCACTATCTCTCCTTTACACATGTCCAAACCATCTCAGCCTTGCCTCTCTAACTTTGAGCTGTCTCTCTGATATACTTTCTAACTTCATGAGGCTCACTGTCACTTATTGTTTACTTTCAATTTTGTATGCAATTAGGTGTCAGAGACAATACATCTCACTATAAAGAGCATCACTTATAAGCATAAAGCTTTCAGCACGAAGTCACCTTGTTACTGATAGTGGTTGAAGGTTACCTGTGATGGATTACATGTCACTTCTACTGTTTGAATAACAGGAAATGTTTTGTTGGTGTTGCGTGCTCAGTAGCATCTGACGGGTGCATCCCTCATGGCCCGTGTGTTACGACACACTGCTCTGAATTCAGTGACAAAAACAAAGTTCTTCACTGAACTGGTCTGGTTAGACAAGCGGTATTGGGGAGTTTCCTATAAATATTTGAGTCAAAATTTGGCAAATATTTTTTTTACATTTTAAAATTAAGGAACAAGTCAAACTCTTAAATTTGAGACTGATTTTTTTTTATATGTTTGAAGTCTGGCCCCAGTTTGCCCAAGCTGGCAAAACAACACCCTTTTTTTTTTATCATTAACTGGCAACCCTGCAACAGCTGAAGGCTGGCAGTTGTTTTTATAAACACAACATATGAGATAACAGGGTGACGTTTCTTATCCCCTTTAAAGTGAAACTGTTAGGTTCTCAAGATGAGCTCAGGAATAGTTTCCCATATATTATTGGAGGGTGAATGGTGGTCCTGTTTTTAACTCAATGAATAAATATGCTTTAAGTTTTAAAAACATGTTGATGAGTTGATGCTTCACTTTCAGTCATGTTCAGGTATTTGAGATGACTGATTTTCAACAACCAGAGGAGTCACTGAGTGGAATCATTTTTTTAAATTGTTATTTTTATTGTTGTTGTTTGTTAAAATTCGTTGTGAATTAATTGCAAATGAATTGTCAGCTTTTTAAAGCCCCTTTAGTTAGAAAGCATGTGGACATTCACTGTTACAAACTATCAGCAGTTCATTTTCACTCAAAAAAACAAAAACAAAACAGCACTGTGCTTCAGGCACGCAACAGTACCTAGTTGAGTATTACTGACTGTAACCTGACCAGGTGTAGTAGCAGTTATCCCAGTAGCAAGAGACCATCTAGTGGTCACCAAAGGAACTTTTGGTGTTTTTGTTCAGTGTGTGTGTTTCCATACAGTATATTATCCTTTATTATCGTGTTTTGACTTGTTTTATAAAAACTTTTGAATGATATTGGCGTACCATGTTGTAATGCTGCACAGTCCCCAAACAAAGATAGAAGAGCCACATTTTTTCAGCAACTGTGCTTTTTTTGCTAGAATCAATGGGAAATTAATTACATGTTTTGTCTTAGTGAAAGGAGGATTTCACGCATGGCTAACCTGGAATGGTAATCAATCGCCTGGAAGGCTGGACTCTTTTTATTGTGGCTCCTCAGAAAACACATACATCATCACAAACCTGAACATCAAACAAATGCAAGAATGGGGTACATTACAAGGAGAACTTACTGTGCAAAAAGTCTTGAGTCACTCCTCATTTCTTTATATTTTGCTTCCAAAGAGTTCTCCAGGCTTTCTCAAGCGATTTCAAATTTTTTCTTTGAACACTGGCTGCTTGTTCACTCACTTTCATCCCAGTTCATGACAATTTTCAAAAGTTTTGCTTTTGTTAAGCCACGTAACACTGACCTATGAATCATTCAAGCATAAAAGGTCCTTATGGAGGGATGAATCCAAATTTAAAATTTTTGGTTCAAATCCTCGTCAATACGTATGGGTGAGGTCAGGAGAGAGGTGCAGCAGTGAGTGTCTGCAGCCATCATAAAACCCAGTGGAGGTTCTGTCATGGTTTGGAGCTGCATTTCAGCCTGTGGTGTTGGGGATTTTGTCAAAATTTGTGGAATTAAGAATGCAGAAAATACAGATTTTGATGCCCCATGCAAAACCATCTGGAAAGCATTTGATTCACAATGGCTTCATCTTTCAGCAGCAGATAGTGATTACAAACACACACACACACACACACACACACACAAAATTTCCCTAACACAATATTAAGAAGTGAAGGGTGACTGCACAGTACTATATATCTGCCAGGTGTCGAATTTGACTTTGGGCAAAATGGTTGGATGGTTATTCACAAGAAGGATCACATAAACCTACATGCTTTACACATTAGCAAAACGTAACCCTAATTTTCTTACTGGCTAATTTCCACATTAATAAGGCACAGTAGAAGATGGCATTAGACAATTGGTGGGCTGCTCTAAGCTCTAGAGGTTTAGAGGGTGAAGATAAGGAAAGCTAGATAAAAGAAGGGGAGAGAGCAGTCTGGAGGATTAACAGGCGTGGGCAGAGGATGTGTCTGATAAGGTGCAACTGGGAAAGAGAAAAGTAGTGAGACAGCTGAAAAACAAAAAGGGTGGGAATTTATATAGCAGACAAACACCACTGAAATGTGACCACACAGGTAATAACTAGGGACAAGCAGCTCCCAGAGGTGGAACAAATAAATTGTAGATTTTATATGACAGTTGTTAAAACAGAGTCTATTTTCCAGTCCATTCCACCAAGGATTCCTGCTAGCAAATGCTCTATTTAAACAGCAAGCACACCAACATCCAAAGAAGTAATCAGCAAGCATGACACAAATCCCTGTTAGGCCAATTATGTGGTGCATGGAGAGCTGCATACACTCACCATGTTTTTGTAATTAAGGATTTTCCGAATCACAAAACGCTGCATTGGCGTGGAATTTCACAAAAAAAACTATAAGTGACAAAAAAAATCATCTATTTTAGGTTTAATATAGTATTTCTTGAAGCAGTTCCCCCCAAATTTGTCTGATTAACTTTATTCAGTCATTTAGATTAAATTATTTTATGCCAGTTATTTGAATATATAAAGAGTTCAATTTCTTGAACAGCTAAATAGACCCCAAGAAAAGTACATATATAAGAAGCAATCGATAAGTTAATAAGGCTTTTGGTGTTTCCTGATTCCTGGAAAGCTTTCATTTTAGTTACACAGCAGAGGGATGCGTCACTTATATGATGTGGCAGGAATTCATCACTCATCAGAGAAAGAAAGACATGACAGTGTCTGCATGTTCTTTTAACGACCATTACCCAGTAACTGGCAATTTAGCTGAAATTCCCTCAGAAGTTGTTAAGCATTCAAGAAACCCATGTGTGCATAATTATTCTCACTGCAGTGGAACTTTTATTTTTGTCCAGGCTGCATGCACCAGCTGTAGCCTTCTGAACCTTCATCTTCCCATTTGAGTTTTTTTTTCTTTTTCTAGTTCCTGAGTAATTCAGCTGGTGCATACTAATTGGTGCGCCCTTATCCCTGTGGCAAAAGGAGGAACAGTATGTTGTGTGTGCAAGCATACATGAGTGAATGTATGTGTGTGGGTGGATGAGTCTACCGGACCATGCAGATGAGTCTGATCCTACAGCTGCAGGAAATCTTTCCGTAGCTCACGTCAATGCCGTAGCTTTGATCCTTTTAGACACCAGCCACTCCAACAAACAGGGTCACTACCTTAATAATAATAATGAGGGAAAAACATGTTTTTTCAGCACTGGTCTATGATTTACAGCAAACCAATGACACGCACACAATTATACAAAACATTGAGAAAACATTCTTCCATTGCAGCATTCTGCCAATATTCAAAACAAAACCAGAAATACTGTATGAACAAAGAAAAGGGGACATCTGATAAACAGTCTAAACACCTAAATATAGCTGGAAAATGTCAGTCATGTTGAAAACAATGTGATCTTTGTATTAAACCGTTCTCCTTCTCCTCTTCTTCATCTGCCTCCTCCACCACTGCTCTCTTTCCTCCCTCATCATCCTCTACCGCCTCACCTCAAGCCTCATCTCCTGAACTGAAGTCAGAGCTCTAACATGCAAAAAGTTACAGAAGGAACTTTATTTATTCCTGATATTGTTGCATTTACTGATTTTCAGCAGATCAGACATTCAACCCTCCGGACAGCTGACAAGAGCCGGTTATGCCAGCTGATGTTAGGCTCAAGTGTGCTAAAAAAATCACACTTTCCTTCTGATAAAGAGTTTGATTACAGTCTCACGTCATGTAAAAGTTTATTCACTCAGTGTCACATCCACCTATAAGAAAGTTTTACATAACAGTTTTGCTAACAGCAGCTAACAGTGGTAAAAACAAAAGCACTCACTAACGGAAAAGTCCTGGAAATCCTTAACAACTCATCTCAGCCTCGCTGTACAGCCTCAGAGTATATATTTCTGGATCTGCCACAGCCAGCATTATGAGGTAAACAGCCTACATTTACTGAATGAACATCGGCCCAGAGCTTTTGAAGTGACTCAGGGGGTAAAAATGTAAAATACTGATAAATATTTAATTGTCACATATCTGTCTTTTTTTCCTGATGAATTCCAAAGTGTTGATTCATTCCTAACCCAGTCCAATATAGAGATCCACCATGATTTAAATTTTCCCACTGAGATCTGATGCGTTTTCAAAGTGTTCCTTTAATTTGTTTGAGCAGTGTATTACAGATACTTCTCTTATGTTTTGTCTGTTTACCTGTAGCTTTCTGGGCAATCAGAAAATTATGTTTTGGCACTACAGCATTGATGATGAAAACAAAGACTCATTTTGTAGTTCATCTTTCACCACCATTGTGATACTTTTGTGTTTGCCAGCATTGTGAAAACCAATTTTGAGTTCCCGCCAACTCCCTTTCATCACTTGCACTGTGCTCAAACCAAATATGACATGTTGTGAAAACCATTTTCTGCTACAGCTAAAAAGGGACATTCACTGATTGTCGTTTGCAGCGACTCAGAAATTGTTATTAACCGCAGGTTGGCAGTAGAGCTCTTAATTTCGGTGCTTGATCAAGCAGTTCTCAAAAGAGATAGAGCAGCCTTGCATGAATGGCTATGGGAATTCAAGATGTTATCACTGTAACTCTTACGTCTAGTATCCAGAAGGTAGCTAGGCTATTTTTTGTTGAATGGGTGACTCATGGAGATGTATGGGGCAGTTATTTATTTCATTAAAAACAGCAACGGCAACAATAAAATTATATTATACACCACAGAAGACAAGAAAACAGGCATCCCGATGCCTTCATTCCTGCTTTCCGCTACCATTGTCCCATCCCATCCCGCAGAAAGAGTGAAGTTGATAGGAGAACTAATTCCCTGTCCACCTCACCCCCCCGTCCTGTAGAACTGAATGAGATGTCACCCAGGTCCAGACGGTAACCAGTACTGACACCCGACTCATCTGAATTTCAAGTAGAAAGGCTGAAGGGACAGGACACGCTCCAGGGAGAAGCGGTGGTCCTGGAAGGAGACACCACCCGGCAGTAGACTGACTTGATAAAGGTAAGTGCCGAGATAAAGAAAGTACAGTGGAGGGATTTAAACAGATCGATATTAAAGCTAATGCTAAGAACAGACAAGAAGAAAAGAGAGAAACTAATTTAAACCTTGTTGAATTGAACTGCTACAATAAGCTGAAAGCACCACCATCAGCAGCAGTTCTAAATATCTAACACCCCTGGCCAGTCTTCATACCCAGCTGTTGCCAAGGTTATGGCTGATTGGACGACATGAATCAGCATTAAATCCTGTGAGATCTGCCAGACTTAATGGATTCACACATCACACACGATTCACTTTAGAGCTCTCAGAGCAGAGGAGCGGGAGACTAAACATTTCACCTGATTGGGCAAAGAAGGCCTCACCAACCCAGAGGAGGTAAAAGACACAGAGAGAGATTTAGTCAGATGATAAATTATGCCATACCTGAATTTCCCCCCCTGGGAATCAATAAAGGAATATCTTATCTTATATTACCCGAGGAGATGGGAGATTTGTGGAAGATTTTGTTCTGTCTCACTGCAAACATGGTTTCTCAATGCTTTCCAGGCTGACTTCTTGTTGATGTTAAAACACATGAAAGTGAGGCTTCGAGTATCAACAAAAAGGAAATTCAAAATGTGGTTTGGATCAAGAACAGAGCTGAAGAGCACCTGGAATTTAGTTTGTTTGTTTAATTGCTGCTGAGATATGAAAATATCGGTTTGGTTCATATGAAGCTGCCGTTAACAGTGGAGCAGCTGGATATGGGTTAACAGCAAGCCTGGCCATGTCCAAAGACAAGTGAACCACATTTCATACTCCTGTATGAAAACAACTGATTCTTATCCAGCAAGCAAAAAAATTCAGGCTCTTTTCAAATTATAAGAAAAAGAAAGAAAAAAGGTGATAATCTAGCCCTTAAAATGACATGGCTTAAAAAGTGCAGGTATATTTTGCTAGATACTAAATTCTCAGTTTTGGAATCCCCCCCACCTTGGCAGCTTCTGCATTTCCCCAAAGTTGTGACGTTAACTATTCCCACCTATGATTGAAGTTTTGCACTGTTGACAGAAGGGATTGACTGAATGATTTTAAGTGTTTCAGATTCCCAGATGGTGATGATTTGGGGAACTACTGAAGTCCCACAGCTATGCCAACAGGAAGCTTCACTTCTTGGTTGGTCCCAGTAACTCCTGTCCATAGAGACAGGAGTCACAGTCTTTTCTACTGTTTAATAAAAACCCCAGCTGACCAATGGAGCAGAGCGAGCTGGAGCCCTGGCAGGAGAGTACAACTCTTAGTCACAGTAAATCCATTGCAAATGAGTGTAATGCATAATACATACATTCATGCTAATTTGATAAAGATAAGGTTGGAGCACATGGATTTAAAAAATCTATTGTGCCCTTATCACTATGCTTTGGATCAAGAAGCAGATTTTGAATATTTCAAGTGGGTGCCTGACTTTATAACAAGTTATAATTTGTCTTTTCTAAAGATAATTCTTTCACATCTTATGCAGGAATAATGAAAAACAAAGCCCCATGTTGGGATTTTGCGCACAGTCCACATGTCTTCCAATACAGGGGCTGGATTTCAAGTGGCAGTCAGCTGAATACAGAAAATAAGATGTTAACACTGAGGGTGTAAGCAGCTTATTGCACACTGGATTATTCTTTTTTCCCCTCCTTCTGGGCTGAATTCCTTATCCCAAGGAAAGCAGTGGGGCAACTGCTCTCCTAATAGATCTACTATGTCTGAAGTAGCTCGCAGTGCCATAAAGTATAAAGTAAAAGAATACAGTCATGGTAAAAAAGAAAGCACACCATCTTTCAAGGTTTTTGGGTTTCAGCACTTCGGCAAAAAAAAAAATGATGATTGATGATTGACTTTGTAACCAGCAGGCTGTTGCAAAAAAGTAAATATATAAATAATAATAATAAAAACATAATTTGTTTCAATTTCTTTAGGTCAATCTATGAAAAAATGCCAAAGACGACACATTTGTCAGCATGTATGGAGGAGGTCAGAAGAGAGGTACAACAGCGTTTGGAGCTGCATTTCAGATGGGCGTGTACTTTCTTTTTACTATAGGCGACCTTTCATACATTAATTTAGAATTTTCCTCAGTTCTAGTATTCCTTTCAGAGCAAAAACAAACTATTCTGGGTCACTGAATTTTAGACTGCTTCTGCTTAGCTTGCACATTTTGTTTATCAGGGCCAAAATGCCATGTATAAATAAATAAAACATTAATATCTCAGGAGTCATTCTTAATCACAAATAATTTAAAGTGAATATATTAAATAAATAAATCAAGAAAATGTGTCTAAAGGATGTAAGAGACCAAAAATACTCATGTGTGCTATTGTCAGTGCTCATTTAGGTTTTGCTGGGCTGTCTGAGCAGGTTGAGAGTTCCTCCCAGCCAATACTTTTTCATGATGTTTCTAATCCTCTGAGAGTCCAATTTTTAATGAGGTACTACTAAGGTTTTACTGATGATCAAATCCAGTTATGGTTAGCAGTCCTTATGCTTGCTTTCTGCTCCCAGTCCCAAACAGAATGGTGTGCCATGCTCTCTGAGCATTGTTTTTAAAGCATTTTAATTATTCTTTTGTGAATATTCTGCTCTTTAGAGACCAGGCAGCATACATCGCAAAAGTGATGACTTGTAAGAAAAGGATGAAAAGACTTCACCCTCACTTTAACAACAAAGAGATGAAAGCACAGGAAGACGTGGGAATGCAGGGAGCGAAGATGAATAATAAATTGGTCGGTGAGGTGTATGTTTGAATGAAAACTAATGTGCTGATAAAGACTGGAGACATCAACAAGTGCAGAATCAGAAGGAGGAGGCAAAGAGAAAAAAGAAAAATTGTCACAGAAGAACTTTCATAAGCTGTGCCTTTGGCAAAACCCGGGGAAGGAGCCATGCGCCTCTGTGAGCAGCTCTAAAAGGGCAAAAACAAAAAGCTGAATGACAATTTAATGTTCACATCTGAAGAGGGACAACAGAAAGCACTTTATCCACCTCTCAAGTAGACGCACCAGTCACACAGCGGCATGACAGCTTGCTCAGAGCAGCAGTGTCTACGCCACATTAATTCATATGTGTTCCTCCTGGATATGGCAGCCGTCACAGTCATTTAGGAGAGATTTATCCATGTCCCTCTCATGGGCAGTCCTGTGACATTTCCATTTGTCACATGACAGCAAATCACTGGGCAAATGTGGGGGCAGTGCCGTTTCCATTTTCTGGTGCCTCAGCGCAGATTCAGAGGAGCTGAACACTACCTGAAACATGGTGTCAAAATGCTTATCTGTTCTGATAGGCAGCAAAAATAGGGAGAGAACACGAGTAACGGCAGGAAGGCGAAGAGATTCTGGGGAGGAAAAAAGATAGTTATGCACGTTATGCAACTGGGAAGTGGGAAAGATACCAAAGTGCATAATCGAGCCTTTTGGCAGGATGGATGATAGGGAACGGTGTGCAGACGGGTAGAAACAAAGAGATGAGAAGCTCAAGGTTGTAAAGGTAACTTAAATAAACATAAGCAGAGCAAGAGAAGTGATAAATGAGTGACACATGAATAGCAGAGGGCTGCTGTGGCAGCAGGAAGCTGCCAGCAAGGTGACTGCTTTTAAAATGAAAAATGAACCAAAGGGGTGGCAAAAAGGGTCACCAGTGAGAAGCTCAAACTGGAACATTCTTGCCTGACACAAGCATTAAATATACAAACATAAATTTGCATCCACGACAAATGGGATTCTGATGACTTGGCCTGGGTTGTGACAGTTATTAAGAAAGCCATACATTTTATTTTTTAAAGCCTCCTCCTGTTCCAACCTGGCTTTTACGGAACACCAGATTACTGAATCATGCTGCGTCATTAAACCAAATACAGACTGTTGTCTATCAATCATTCACTCTTCTACGTGAAATTAGAAAAAAGTGATCGGGGGCATCCGGTCATAAACTGGTAGGGGAAACAGTGATTCTGCATGTGTGTGAGTGGTGAGGGAAATAAAAGGAACATTAAATCAATCACAGGTAGAAATGAACATGCATGCAGGTAGGACAAGGCTGTCAGCTGGATGCTGACTAACACAAAGCTGTCTGCCACTGTGACATCACTGCCCTGGCTATAATTATTCACTAGCCCCCCCCAGCACACCGATAAAACATTTACATCCTTCCCCTTGAGGTGCCTCACAAACGTCTCCATTTGTCTTTTTCACTGTCAAGGAATGTGTGCACCGCCTTTCGCATGGTTCTCGGGATGGATGCTAACCAGATTTTCCTATGTTCATTTCGCAGCTCTCCTCACCATTACTCAATACTAAACAGACTATTTGTTTTAGGCATTCATCCATTAGCGCATGAAATTAAGAAAAGGGGAGCTTTGTGCACACAGTGTGTTACTGATGCGCTAAATAACCGGGTCAAGTAAAATACTGCAGCAGCTTGTTAGTGACCATTTACAAATCATTAGTCCGTGCTGGGGAATACAAACTAGGAGAGTAATTGGCTGCAGTGGGTACAGGCATCACTGAGATCTCATAAAGTGTTGTAAGCAAGTATACCCCAAAGGTTTTCTCACATATGCTGGAGATTCAGTTGGTTCATTGTCAGAGGTCAGGCTATATAATCAGAGTTGCAGCTCAGCTCCAGAGCCAGAGGAGAGCGATGGTCTCATAAAGATTAATCTCATAAAGTCAGCAGTGCAGGAGATGAATGACTGACCGCAAAGCACACACACAGCATTGGTCTTTGGGCTGCAGTTTCCTCCTCTGTGTGTGGACAAAACATCACCATCATCTTCACCTGCCATGATTCTGCTCCTTATTACCAGCAACATCAAGAGCTTCTTCATCATGGGGACTATAAATGCGCACTTCATAAAATAGTGGGAAAGGGCTCAAATGGATACAAGTTTTAAGTAAAAGCAGTCAAAATTAGCATCTATATTTGAACCGCATGGGTATTTCATTGAAGTTAAGTTTGCAGACAGAGCGAAGAGGAAACTAATTCAGATGATGACACTGATCCAAAGGAGCGTAGTAGTTGGAGGTGAAGATGGAGAGGGCATGAGGGAATGAGACATAGGCATGCTTTGAAGCCCAGAAGGAGGTACAGTGTCAGTGTAAATTGAGGGGGAGGAGGTAGATAGAGAGTAAGGGCCAAAAAGAATAAGAAGAATGAGAAAAAAAGAAGTGATATGGGGGAATCAAACTAGATGTTAATGTGTGCGTTTGTGTGGGGTGGGGGCAGTGAAAAAAATTTGGCGCAAATGAGAGACTGAGTGGTACGAAGAGAGAGCGAGGGGGTCTGCACAGAGGCTCTGCGGGGAGATCAACACAGCTGTGCCTGTGCAGAGAGGCAGAGGGAGTTGCACAGACAGTGGAACAACCAGCAGCAGGACACACAGGAACCAAATATTAGATGCTTTACTGGTAGATGGAAGACACACAGGGACATGTAATCACAAATAACTAAGGAAGGGGACCAATCTCAGCCACTTACAACACTTGGAATACAGGAAGGCAGAAGAGCAGAGGAGGAAACAAAGGACAGAGCTGAGAGAGAGAAGAGTGACCAAGTGGGAAAAGAAAGCAGGAGATAAGAGTGACACGGCCAAGACAGGTAAGAGTCAGGAATTTGTGTGTCAGCAATGTAAAATGCAAAAAGAAAATAAATAAACAGAAATGTTTATTTGAATGTGCATGCACACGCAGGATATCTGACAGCATGCTGTTCAACACATGGCTCATGGAAGGCTGGAAGAGGGACATGAGGACAAAGGGAAACAAGCAGGATGCAACGCAAAATAGCAAATGAGATTCCTGAGCTGAGCTTCAGAACAGCAAACAAGAAAATGCATCAAAACAGGAAAATATAGTTGCACGAATTCAGTGTAACTGATGTGCCTCTGTGGCCACTAGAGAAGGGGAATCAATAGCGTTCTCTTGCACAATCGTTTAGAATGGCAGTTCAGTGTAAATAATACATTGAATACTTAATGTAGCTTTTCTAAATTGCTGGCCATATACTGGCTGCAGATTGCTTTGGTAATGACTGAAATGAAACACATGTACGACAGATGTGCATAGTTTGGATGACAGTATGAAGTGCGAGTACAGAGGTCAGATGCTGACGATTAAATCGATTAGCGAAAGGAGGAGGAGGGGGAGGATTCCCTGCGAGGATTCCTTGATGAGTTAGAAACAGGGTTACTTGAAGACTTCTGAAATAAATCATGTGATCGCGGTCAAATATTGCAGCAGATGTAAGAGCAGATGCACTAATTGTAAGAAAGATCCAAAAATAAATGATAGGCGCACTTACATGCCTACCTAGACACTGTCTTGTTTGTCTGTGTCTGTGTTTGTGTGTGTGTGTCTGCACAAGAGTGTGTGAAGGCACTGGAAAAGCTACTAATGTATTAATGGAGAGAAATATAGAGAAAGGGATCAAGACAAGTTTCCAAAACATTTTACAACTATCATGTCGGGGAGAACGTGCAGTAACCTAACATCAAACCGTGAGAGTGACTGCTGTGTTGTCGATGTCCCCTGGAGCTTGTAATCACATTCAGTTAGTTGCTGCCACCTTATGGTGAAACCGTGTTATCCCATTCAATGAAAATTACTTTTGTGTTTGCTTTTTGTCCTCGTCACATCTCTCTGAGCAGTGTCGCTGACCTCTGCCAGCTGATTCACGATGTCTGTCGACCTGCTAATCACCCTCCTCTTGACCTTCACACAGGGGTGAGGTCAAAAAAGCATGTGCACTGTTAAGAACACGTGGGTGTGGATTTTTGTGTTGGGGGGAAAAAAAAATCCATTTTTCATCTTTTCTCTGATTTCATTTTCATGTTTTCCTGCTTTTATCAGGAGCTGCACATTCCATGGAAACCACTGGGGTGAATGGAATGACTCCCAGCTACTGCCAACAATACAAAAGCTCATGAAAGGGTACAACCGCTACCTCAGACCTAATTTCAATGGTATGAAGTAGCTTGAGGGATCATCTTTTGTCTTTGCAAAAGTCATCAATGCTTTTGTGTCTCCTTCCTAAAAGTGGGTTAACTATCATGTTCCCCATGTGTGTCTACTGAACAGAGGGTCCTGTGGAAATTGGAATGAGCCTTGATATTGCCAGC
The DNA here is from genome assembly GCA_015106715.1 of Bujurquina vittata. Classification (NCBI taxonomy): domain Eukaryota; kingdom Metazoa; phylum Chordata; class Actinopteri; order Cichliformes; family Cichlidae; genus Bujurquina; species Bujurquina vittata. Next base: position 36,078 of record VUQK01030151.1, read on the forward strand.
ATTGATGCCATCTCTGAAATCAATATGGTACACCACTCTTCCTCCTGTTTTTCTGTCAGTATGATCAAATGTGGGTGCAGGATCTTTACATATATTTTATATCTTTTTAGGACTACACTGCAACAATCTTCCTCCGTCAGCGCTGGCGTGATTCCAGGCTGATGTTCCCTGGAAGTGAGAGCGTGAGTGTGGACGGTCGTCTAGTGTCACTGCTCTGGATCCCCGACACCTTCATCCCAGACTCCAAGCGTTCCTTCCTGCATGATGTCACTGTGGAAAACCGCCTCATACGCATCTTCAGCAATGGAACGGTTCTCTATGCTCTTCGGTACATTTCTTTATATAGTTGACAGGTCACGCTGCGAGTCACAAACAGAAAGGAAACAAATCCAGATTTTTTTTTTTTTTTCAATTTCATTTTCAAGATTGTTTTTGTAGTCAACCATGAATTGCTCTCAGGTTCGCCAAAAAAAAGAAAGAAAGAAATGACTGAGTAAAAACACGACTCATCCCTCTGTCATCCATCTCAGGGGTGTAGCACTGCATTCCTCTATGTTCTGCCCTTCAAGCACTGAAACCTTTGCCGGTGAAGATTTGCAGAGTCCCCTATGACAGCTAAAAAATCAGACCGGTCTAATCTGTCATGTCATACGACATATGACGTTATTTTGACTAGACAGCTTGACTGATGAGGGAAAAGGTCAGCTTTGTACAGTGTGCTTAGAATGATCTTCTTTCTTCTTGAGTACTGAAACATATTTTTGATTGACAGCTGGGACCATCATTTGATTTTATGGAGGTGACTGAGTATTGTATAACTCAGCAACCTGACCTCCTTCTTGCAATCCGACAACACTTTGCACATAATTAATGAGTGAGACACTGGGCTACAGTGATGAGTCTTAAGATACAAGTCTTTGATCTCTCAACCGTTCATGAGGGGAGAATACTTTCTGTTCGCTAATAATTAAGTCCCGCTATAAATCAGGCTGCAGTCATTTCAGTGGAGTTTTTGAAGTTTGGTAATGATCTCGCTTTGAATGCCCAACAGCATCACGGCCACGATCGCCTGCAACATGGATCTGACTAAGTACCCTATGGACAGACAGGTGTGCACCCTGCAGCTGGAGAGCTGTGAGTACCTCCTGTGAGCTCCATTAACCATCCATCATGTGTGTAGGTGGAGATCATCATCATCATCTCACCACTATCACCATTTTCATCAACTTCTATGTAGTGAGTATCAAGGTGAAAAGCAACTTTATGCTGAGCAGCTTAGATTTGCCAAAGTCTTTGTCTTGTCAGGGGGGTATAACCTGCAGGACGTGGTGTTCTACTGGACCAGAGGGAATGATTCGGTGAAGGGTTTGGACACCCTGCGGCTGGCTCAGTACAGTGTAGAGAGCTACTACACGTCGGTGTCAGAGGCTGTGTATGAAACAGGTAGCAAACTTCAGGTCTCAGGATTTCCTTCACATGTGGAGTGGTATAATGAGAGCTGATAGTAGAGCACAAATGCACCAGAGGATTGTTCAAATATTTTTTCCCACTTTCCTTTTGTGTCTCTCTGCAGGAAATTACCCTAAGCTGGTGCTGCATTTTGCACTGCGCAGAAACGTGCTGTTCTTCATCTTGGAAACATATGTTCCCTCCATTCTGTTGGTGGTTCTCTCCTGGGTCTCTTTCTGGATCAGCCAGTCCTCTGTACCAGCTAGGACCTGCATTGGTCAGTACCAGCTCTTTTATTCCATGTTCATGATTTTGGTAAATCTGTGTCCATATAGTAACCATTTTGACATTACAGTATAAGGGTCTTAGACCATAATCGTAGATGCAGAAAACCCAAAACTCTGATCTGTCCTGCAGGAGTGACAACAGTCTTGACAATGACAACTCTGATGATGGGAGCACGCACTTCTCTGCCCAATGCCAACTGTTTTATAAAGGCCATAGATGTTTATTTGGGCATCTGTTTCACTTTCATCTTTGGTGCACTGCTGGAGTATGCCTGTGCTCATTTTTATACCATGCAGCACCAGACCATTGAGGATTTATACAGGGTAAGCAACAAGTTGGCACATAACCATGAGATAAAAATGAAAAGATTACTGTAAACATCAATCCATCTGTTTATCTGTCCATGTAACAGGACCTTCTGAGGGAGTTCAGCGAGTCTAATGGGAATGGCTCAATCCCCATCGTCAGCTCCAGCCAACCAAACCAGTCCGTGGAGATCGGCTCCACTGCAGAGGAGCCCACGGAGCAGTCAGCAAACAGTGACAAGAAGAACCATGCAGGATCAAAAGAGAAGGCGCCAAATCAGGGCTGTGGCTTGTCATCAGTGAAGAGTGCATCACGTAGGGCAGCATCTGTCTTCATTGTGGAAAATCCACACAACATTGATCGCTATGCCCGCACCGTTTTCCCCACAGCATTCCTCTTTGTCAATATCTTATACTGGCTTTATTACCTCTTTCTGTAAGTTCTCATCCTGAGCTGTGGAAAGGTTAATGTCAGCACCCTGAAGCAGCTCTCCCTCCTCATTTGAGAACCAACACCAGTCGCCACGCTCTGGAGCTCAGCTGACCTGACACAACTTATTTATTGGTTGGTGAAAATCAATTGGTCAGGACTACGCTCCGTATTGAAGGCTTTTATTGATCGTGTACAAAGAGTTGGCTCCCAGCATATTAGCATGTAAGAATGGTAATGCAGAGCCTGTATTCTCTACTGACCACTCCATAGAGCAAATGAGGAAGAATTTAAAATGAACAAGATTCCTGAGCAGCGCCACACTATTGGTTATTATGCACAGTTTGCATGAGACCATAAACTGTATGATTATGTTACGGCGTACCGTGTCAAATTAAAGTAATACACCAGTGACTGGAATGTGTTGGTGCATTTTATGAGAAGAAAATTGAGCTTGTGAATGGTAACGAGTAATTAGAGATGAATTGTTTGGGAAAATAAGACAGAAATTTATTATTCCCTTATCCAGGCACGAGAACAGTAAAGTGCAAAAGGCGACCACATGTTCAGGAAGGTAGGTGTTAAAATGACATTTCACCTATTGGAAAAGATCGATTTCTATCACTGAAATAGCACCACTTTGTTAGTAACTCAGTTGTCTCTAATGTGAGTATTCAGCTGTATTGGAACGTGGGCCAAAGAGGGTGAAGAGCAGCACAGGAGGAGGAGCTAGTGTGCGCACTCGTGAACCCAGCATCCTCAGTGGCACATTGTTGAATTCTAACTTCAGGTAGAAAAATGCACAAAAGTTTCAGGCAATTAAAAAAAAAAGTTTAGAGTGGTAACACCAGGGAGATCAGCCCCCGCCAGAGTCATTAAAATAAAAAAAACATCAAGAAAAAGAGAGACTGCTGCAACAGATGGTATCATCTGAACGCGATCACTTGAAGCAACGTAGACAGCCTGGACCCCCCCCCAGAGGAACAGCAGCAAACTTACCTGCCAATTACTTTGGAAAACTGGGATTGGATTGCTGTTCCTTCCTAACCTTAAATGCCTAAATCTACGGCACACTTACAATGAGAAATGAAACGATTTACAGTATTTAAGTGGAAAGACATATAAAACAGTAGTCAGAGCTCATTATGTACAAGCAAAACAAAAAGATTACATTATCTAAAAGGCACATCGTGGCTTAAACTAGCTTTCAGTCTCAAAGCTTCCAATACGTCACAATGCTTTGGTCGTCTTGTTCCACACACAACGCTCAACAGTTAAACATTTCTGTTGCTTTTCCACACTACAGTTTGTGCATTCATTGTGCTTTCAATACACTTTTGTTGTCTGTCGCTCTCTCTCTTGAACTTACCTTTCTTGCTTTTTTTTTTCTTTTCCAAATTTTAAACTGTATGTCCAGACAGTGCATATACCTGCCTACAGGCTGTGAGCAGTCCCTGGAAATGTTTAGTAACGTATACCACCACCTAGTGGCTGATTTCTTTCATTACTGGTTATGCAGTTCCTCAATACTCAATAGTGAAACAAGTCTGGACTTTCATTTATAGATGGGAGACTTTAGAAGGACGCAAGATGTCCTAAGTCCCATCAAGATATGCATTTATTCCCCAGTCCTTTCAGGACACTCCTCTTAGGGTCCTTTCTTTGACTCCCATTCCTGTAGAAAGAAAATCAGATTATTAAGTAACCATATAAATAAATGGTTGTTCACAATAATCCAGCAATGTGGCAGCCCAAGGCTTTTTGGGTGAAAAAATAACGTCCTAGCTTTTCTAAGGCTTAAAAAATTTGCTTAAAAAAATCTGAGGAAGTCATCTTTTTATGTTCGAACCATGAAAACCTATTAGATTATGGTACATGCAGCCATGACTCTATAGTGCTAAGGTGAGCAAGTGAACCATGTGTAGCAGGAGGGATACATTTGATCGCTGTTACCTTTGCTTTCTGCATGACAGTTCCAGTAGAAGAAGCATAAACAGACGGAGGCCTTCTACGCAGCTCTGCGGCACAATTTACTGGCAGAGTATCACTGTAGATGTTCTGGATCTTCTTGCTGGAGGCCTGCACCAAAATAGAAAAAGTATAGGAGTAAATAAAAGTTTTTGTATACAGAGAGCCCACATTACACATTAAGCAACAACTGTACCTTAACAGGAGGTTTAGCCTCCGCTGGTGCACCCAGAGCTCCACCTGCCAGGCTTTTATTCAAGCTTTCTTTGACCTGACTCAGGCGAAGTTCCAGGTCCACCCTCTCTGCCTCTTTCGTCCGACAGGCCTCCTCCAACTGAGACACGCGCTTGTTCAGGAAAGACTTCCTCTTATCTGCTACACAGAAGCAGACAAACACAATAAGATGGACAGAACTAGAGGAAATTAGTTCATTAGACATAGCAGACCATTTTTTATAAGCATGTTGTTTCTCTTAGTAATGTTAATACCAATACTGTATTTATCTCTGTGGGAAAAATCTCTTCTTTCATGGCCCTATAATAAAGGAGGTCAGAATGCAGGGTCATATAAAGAGCAGTGGTGCATTATGATATAAAAGAGCTCTGGCAAATTTGCACACATGTACTGAACAAGCCAGCTGCAAAAATAAGACTAAAATCATCCCTTGTTCTTTTTTCAGGGTTATTTCCCTTTGGAAAACTTTGTGCCCAAACTGTCTCTTCAGTCTTTAGTTAATTACTGAGAGGGACCGTAAATGTTCTAGCTGTGTTTTCATTTTGGAACCACTGTAGTTACTGTAGTTCAACTGTCCTGGTTTATGTGACGTCTAACAATAAAGAGCAACCATTCATCTGCTTTCTGTTTGGCTTTAGATCTTCTTACCAGCAGCTGTCTTCAGCTCTTCTTTCAGCTCTCTCTTCTGCTGTCGGAGGGTCACTAGTGCATTACGTATGCCATCTCTTTCTTTCTCCAGCTCCTCTTTTTCTCTGAGGTAACGTTTTGCATCTTCTTCTGCTCGCGTTTTCCCATACCTTCCATACTGGTTGGTATCTGGGTGGGAGCAAAGGTTAAACGTCAGATGTAAAGAGGTTATGGGAAGAAGACAAAAGCCTCTCACGGCAGCCTGTCTGCCCGTCTGCATAATGAATGCTACGCTCTCCGTGTGAGGAGTGTGAAGCTGTCTGTATGTGTCACATGAAAGTTCAGCATGGTGATTTTTACAAATGGGCCAGAGAGGAAGAGAAAGACAGAAATTCTTTGTGAAAATGTGTGACTTTAATATGGCCCTTATCTTACAATATAAAGCACCTTGAGGCGACTGTTTCTTGTGATGTGGTGGGTTCAAATCTTATTATATTTCCATGCTCCACTGACCCCATACCTATTTATTTAGTTTTTAAAACTATAATGGCCCTAAAACAGCATTGTAAATCTGGGGAAAGCCATTGATATGGTGCAGGAATTAAAGGTAAACACACACACTCCTGCAGGGTAAGAGGTCAAGAGGTGAGACAGCAGATCTAATGCAAATGTCCAATAAATCTCAGGTTACATCCTGCAGCACTAAAGGCTTGGAAAGCGCCGCCTCTTTGATGTGCCAGAACGTGACGGCGAAGACCACAGTGGAAGCGCAGCAAGAAGAAGAATGTTCTGCTAGAAATCTGCACCGATATCGCTTTTCCGTAACTCAGTCACTCATCTCCTTTACTTGCACAGCTGAGAGCGTTTGACAAAAAAGGAGCAAATGGGAGAGGCAAGAGTGGAGGGAATAGAATACGGATGGAAAGCGAGAAGATGACTGAGTGGAAAGAAGAAAAGAAGAAATAGTGAGCCAGATGACAGCTCAAGTTTTATGACTGTCAGTGCACAGGCCCACAACTGGAAGGAGTGTGTAAGCTATATGAGCCCAAGAGCATTGGAATCTTTGACTTAGTGAAATATTGGTCTTTCAAGAAGAATTATTTCTCTTTTTTCAGTATTTTGATATGTTTTCATGCTTTCTTGAATCACACAGCTGTAAATCAATGATGGTTATAAATTTTAAAAAATATTCAATACAACAAAAGGATTCACAAGGATCAAATTTAGGTGGTCCACTCTTAAAAAAGCATATTAATGAGCTTGGCCTGTAAGTTTATAGCCGTCCAGTCCGTGAGACATTTGGCTATATATTTATCTTGATACAAAGAATCAGTTTAAAGCTGCCTCCTTTTCTTTGTATTCAGGAAGCACTAAATTAAAAGCTGACTGTTTATGTAAAGTATAGCAGTTCTGCACAGCCCACATGTGCTCAGTGCTAGAATTTGGGAAATCACCTTTTTTTTCTCAATATACAGCTTTATGAGGATGGATGCAGCACCACTGGATGAACTGCATGTTACACTGGAAAACAAACTAATCACACTTACGTGAGCCTGTTCGCTTCAGGGAGACTAATGGTTTGGTTCTGTCAGAGTCGCTGCTTGAGAAACCCGAGCGCCATTTTCCTATGTTCCCAGACTGCTGCCTGCGGTTCTCTCCTGACTGGGTGGAGTAGAGAGGGGGGGGGGGGGGGGGGGGTGTACCAGAGGGGGGGGGGGGGGGTGAGAAA
>VUQK01030151.1:43127-60983 GCA_015106715.1 Bujurquina vittata
GCGCCGCCCCTCGTTGCTCCGGGGGTCGCCGCGGGGGGGGGGGGGGGTGGGGGGGGGGGGGGGGGGGGGGGGGGGGGGGGGGGGGGGGGGGGATTGACAAATGTGGGAGAGTGAGGGCAGATCAAGAAAAGTGAAATTTGTTTATCAGGCTATGCAGTAAACGTGTCTTGAGATTTATCGATTTGAGGCTGCTGAGGTGTGTGTGTTTTGGGGCACGTTAATGGGGTTAAGAAAGGCGTTTACAGGCTGTAAAACTGCTATGACCTCTTGCCTTCCTGTCACCAGTCTGAGCACTTTGTCTTTTTTTGGTTTCTCACCCGTTTTTGTTCTTTTTTCTCTGGAAAAAAGCCATCGCTGATAAGCATGCAACGGAGCACTGTCAATTAATTTGGGTGACTGATGGGGTGTCACATTCAGCAGCTGCAAACCCGTACATCTACTGATCTGATCATCAGAGTAAAGCTTCACACATGCGTCTGAGCACAAGTGTCCCACCTACCTGCATATCCTCATTAGGTACCTCATCGTATGTTCTAGAATCTGTGGAGGTGCTGCTGGAGGAGGTAGCCCACCTGGGTTCAGAGAGAATGGCCAAAGTAAGTTTGCATAAAATAAAGGAAGCAAACCATCACTGCTCTGGTCGATGGTCCTGCTTTGAACTCGCCCGTGCATTCCCCTTTTTCTCACTCACAGGAAGGAATGTCGCGCAGCATCACGAATGTTAGCGATGGTTTCCACATCAACGTAGTCGTAATGCAGCGATTCTGGGTCTGTTGCGGAGCCCATTTCTGCCAAGAGGACACCAAGCCACCGTCCGAGCTCCTCAGAGCTACTTGCCTGACCATTTTTAAAAAAAAAAAGGCACATGACATGTAATTCCTTAACTCAAAATTTAAATATTAAATCAGTGGAGGCTTTTAACAAGAATTAATACAGTGACCCCTTCAAGTTCAGTCTACTTTAAAACTTTGCTTTGACGTTGACCCACTCCTGATGAGGCCATGTCCATACATAACATGTTTACCACTAAAGTTCACACTACTCTGGCCTTTAAGCACCCCCCAAAATAGGAAAGTTTAGAGGAGAAAAAAAAAGATGATGCAGACACCACTTTGTCAGACTGGGTCTTATCAGTCAGGAAAATGTCTGCCCCAGATTTGTTACGCCCCGGTACCTGACCTTTTTGAGGAAGAAAAGAGACATCAGTCTTGTTAGACAGTCTACCGCCGTCTACAGCAGGCATGCCTGGTGTACGTGAATGGTCATGTGATATGCACATCAGTGTGGATACAGATTATTTGTGAACCAGTGCTAGAGCTCTTGTATGGATTGAAATTGCTTTTGCTTTGACTGTATTAGAGCGGACGAGAGAAACATCTGGCTCATTAGCTGATAATTGCTCCACAGTCTGTTTATCGGAGCTTATTGACTGAAAACAGCTGCCCGGTGCTGACCAAGGATAGTTGATGAGAGGGTTGAGATTGAATCAAAACATTAACTCAAGAATAAGCCAAATGTTTCCATAGAGCAGATTGAGACTGTTGATCCAGGTGATATATCTCTGTGACTATGTTCTTAGAAACAGCTCCTATTACTTGATGCACACTAATTTGACCTTTCTGGTAATATAAAGCAGATTTCAAATAAGCAAATGAGCACACCTCCAGTGCAGCCACTTCCGTGCTGTCCCGTAAGACACGGAAGGCAAAGGGGTGTTTGGGTCCAAGTCCTGGAACCACCTCACAGCCATGGAGAGGAAGGGAAGGGAGGGACATCCGGGGATCTCCTTTGTCGTGGTAGAAGTGCAGGGAGCCTCTGCATACACAACACCACTGTTCCCGCCACACCTGGTTCACCAGCACTGACAAGTGGCCTGCATCATGAGGAGAAAAGGTAAAGCTATGCGTCTGGAAACTTGTACTCCCGAAGAGCGACAGAGAAGTAGGCTCTGACCGTGCCGAGGGTCGCTGTAGGTCGTTCGGGGGTCACCCGGGCGAGGGAGCTTCTTCTTCGAGAAGCTGATGATACGTGTGATCTTACGCCCTGCAGCTAAAGCTCCCCGTTTCACCTTACCTACATGAAACAATGAAAGGGTTACAATCAGACACTTTTGCTTGGATTAATTTGTGTCACATGGGAACTGCATTCCAGATCTTGCAGATTTTATCGCACATGTTTCGAAAGAATCCTTCCCATCTCATATGGCATAAACACAGCAGTATGGAAGTCATACAAATTACATCCGAGCAAACTCATGGAAACAGCTGCAATGCTTTAGGAATGGGTGCATCTCTGCCTTACCGTTCTCTCTGCAGTTCTCTCCAGCTGACACACCCACACTGTCTGAATCTGATGTGTTCCTTTCTGCAGACAACCTCTGCAGAAGAAACACACAAACACAGGTTTAGATTTCAGCAGAGCCCAAGATTTCAATTTCAGTTAAGCTGGCCTGCACTTGCCTTTGAGCTATATAACTATACTTAAGACATTTTTTTTTCTTTTCAAACACATCCACCTTCTTGGACATCTTTCTCTCATGCTGTTTCATAACTACAAACACATGGCACAATTAAACAAATGCTCTTCTGCCTTTTTTTCTCCTTGCAGCTCTGTATGGGCTCCTCTCTCTTTAGTTTTTGCTTTTACATCAAAGCCTGTTGCAGGTTATGTTCTGAAAAACTGTTGAGCTTTAAAGTGGACGTGCCTGTTCCAACACTGACTCTACCACCACCGCTGTCAGTGTAGCCTCAACACCTAATTACGCTACTTATCACCTCTTTGTTCTGCGAGTCAAACGCGGGTATCATAGCGCGCCAAACAATTGTTTAGGAAAATTGATTGTGACAGCACAATTGCCGCTTACCGCCGGGTTTTCCTCACCTCAGCCGTGAAGAAGAATTATGGACTTGGCGATAAAAATGACAAGGATATGCTCACATAAACATCCTGCCTCCCACACTTACCTTGTCAAGTTCACATTTTCTGGGAATAACGGGAGATGCCAATTCCTCAGGCGCTGCGCTCTGACCGCTCACCTCTCTGACAACCTGCGGGAAATTTTGCACTCATCACTCTGGACAGGACACTAAACTGTCCTCCCCTTACGCTGCTAATAAACCAGTGATGACTGATAGCTGTACCCAAGGAAAAGAAATGACTCTTGCATAAAATTGCCGTGCGTTGAATTACCGTAAGCCATGTGTGGGCCTGCTCTTTGCTCTGTACTGCCAGTACCAGTGCATCTCCATTGGGTAAGGTGAACCGAAGCTCGTGATGCTTTCGCTTGCTGTCTTTGGGAACATAGACAACAGTGCATTGGGGCAGCAGCAGGTCCACATAGGGGGACGTATCCTTGGAACTCTTATAACACTGCACAAAGAATAACACACAGTGCGCATTCGCTTAAAAAAATGTAGAAGTTAAGAAGGAAGATGAAAATGAAAAAGTGCAGCATCTCACTTGTAGCCTGTTGTCCCGTATGACAGTGAGCTGCTTGGCCCACTGCCCAAAGCGTTTCTTACGCAATAGGAAGGCACAAATGCGACAGTCCCTGGCAGGAGGCATGGAGCTCTCATCGGAGGGCCACTGATGAGTAAGCTGGACGCCCGGGCTCCTCTCCTCCTCATCCTCCTCGTAGGACTCGTAAGAGCTGCTCAAAGCATCGGAATCATTGTCTGTTAGAGCAACGAGAAAGAGAAAAACATGAGCTGTATCTGCTGGAAGAATGCAGGATTTATCCAGCAGTCCTGGATATGTGCGGGATTGCTCACAGGAGTTTTTGCGGTGCGAGTTTACGCAGGTGGGGGGGTAGTGGTTCTCAGTATCTTCATAGCCATCTTCTATAGAGTTGGGAGGGCTGGACCTCACTGCAAATGGAAGAAAAGATGCCTTTTACTGTCTGCAATTATGTTTGGAACTTGTTGCAATATGATTGTGTTTATAGTAATTAAGTCCTTGGAGGTTTTTACAAAGAAATATTAACATTAAGGTCACTGAGTTCAATTAAGGTGGGAACACACTGACCTCTTGTTATTATATACTCAGGCATCTTGCCAGGGCTAAGGGGCACTGCCTCCTCATAGTACTCCTCTGGGGGAGGAGTTGTGGGCAGAGGGGGAGGCGAGTCAGCTGAGTGTGGGGCTTTAGAGTTCTGCTAAGGGAGACACATAAACACAAACATAGCTCTCAAATTTCCTCTACAACCAAAAAACCCAAAAGAGCTACATAATCAAAGAGACACACAGAATAACCCTCTAAATAAATTCTATAAATTAGACGCATGGGCTCTGGGCGTATCCCTAAATCGTCACTCGTCCAGCAGCTTAGAGAGCGATGAGCATGTGAGCAAAGGGAAAGCCCCACAATATGGAATACAGTCTCTAGTTTTCATCGCCCCTTTTGGATCTGCAATTTGCGAAATCCAGTTGGGATGGTGAGTGCTGAAAAGCCCGACATTACACAGATTACAGCCCACACACAGAATCATTTTGCCTTCAGGGTTTTAAACCAATATTTAGTTAACTCATATTTATGAAAGCGAAATAATGAATTCGCACAGCGTTTTTTTTTTCCTTCACTTGCCTGTTTTGAAGTGTCAGTTTTTGTCTTCTTTTTTTCTTTCAGATCATCTGAAACATCCTTTAAGTCTCCAAGCTCACAATCTAAAAACAAAACAAAACGGGAAAGATTAGTTTTTTCTCATATGTTAAGAGCAGCATCTCATAAGTGGTTGTGCGTTTTATGTCACTGTGCGGGAACTCACCAAATGTCTCAAAGAGAGACTCTACAAAGCTTGTCCCATTCCTGTACACTGATGAGTTCATGTAGATGTAGTCTGTTCCTGACACTAGAGGGGAGGAGGAAGAAGAGAGCACAAACAGTCACACTAGCCTCAGGTAATTAAATTATATTTTCGCTATCCTACTAAAAACAGCATTCCAAAAACCTTTTGTGCATCTGAAATAATTCAATCCTCTCTCTTACCCGATGGCTCGATCTGCTGCAGCAGGTTCCGCACTGAGCTCTTCTTCTCCTGGGTGGTGGAGCTGAGGTTCTCTTGGTCCAGCATCTTCAGCAGCACGCCCAGCTCACTCACCAGCACCTCCATTGCTGTACAGGGAGAGGGCAAATGGTCAGAGGGTGGGTGCCACGGCTTCAGTGTATAATCAAAGAGGGGGGCAAAGGTCAAACTGACAAATCTAAACAAATCCCAGGTGTCCAACAGGCTCTTTTTTGTTTTGCTTTCTCTGCGTTCGTCTTTCAATTTCTGTGACTTTGCTTCGCAGTTTGTCAACATCCATCAGCCATCTCATCACAGAGTCTCCTTCCTCCCTCCCTCTGTCTATCCAGACTAAACAACGACAAGAGGCTTCAGTGACAGGAAACGCGTTTGCTAATTACTCATTAACCCTGGAAATATGGGGATTTGGAGCGACCAAAGATAACAGCAAATGAACCTATAAGGAGCACTTTAGAGAGCTGAGAACGAGCCAAATGTAGCAGCTAGAACTTCATTCACAAGGACCTGATGTTTATCCAACAGTTGCGAAACTGAAATTCTGGACTTAGAAAAACACTTTCTGCCTCATACAGGCCTTCACGGGGCTCTCTGGGTTCTCAGGGCTCAGATTGTAGGAATAGATATATCACATACATCATATGTTGATATGCGGTCCACTCCCTGTTTTTCAGAACAAAACTTAAATAAACTAGCTCACTCCACCCCCTGCTGCTGGACAGCCTGAGAAAAGGTTTGCAACCTGCTGCTTTATCTAATCTTCAACTGCAAACAAGTGCCACCACGCAACCCTTTTATTTTCTTCCACCTTCCTGGGCTATTTCCATTAGCTCGTTTGTATCCATTGACTGTATTCCAACACCCGTTTTATTACCTCTGTAATCCAAAAAATCCACAGCAAAAACCTAACAAATGGCTGAGTCACTTCTGGCATTCTTGTCTGCCTCCCCCTACTTCCCATTCTCCTCCATCTCATACTCTCTTACACACTCCCCCGCCTACCCAATTTTCACAGTCCAGTCCCCTTGGACCTGGTGAACTGTGCGCCTTGCTAGGGTCAGCCGCGGGACAGCCACTGAGCCAGAAAGCTCTTTGTTCAGTATGCGGTCATATGGCAGCAAGACCTGTTGCGCTAAGCACAGGCAGAGATAGACATACATAGATGCACAAAAAAACCCAAAACACACAGGCAGGCTCGTGCGTTGTGCATTTAGCGAGGTGTGTCAACTGTTAACTTTTGCCTGCTTATCTAGAAAATGTGCTCAAACCACCGCTGTGTGTGCGTTTGCATGCAGGATTAAATGGCACATTAATAAGCTCAGGCAGAATGTTGGACTCTTAGATTTATGACCCTAACACAGTGAATTTGGATGTAATCACCACTGACAAGCAGAAACTAGATAAGCTGGAAAACATAGCTATTGTTTGTCAGAGATGTATGTCCTACACTTCAGGGTGCTCCCACTCCTTAAAGACAGACATACTTTTCTTAGGTGGGTCTTCCTATGGGTTTAACAATGCCCTGCCAAGGCTACAGTCTAAGAGCAACAACAGCTACAGTAGGTGTATGTTTGCCTGTCTCTGTTTAACCACTTTGTCTTCTTTACCAGCGTGGTTTCCGTCCATTGTAATAACAGCATGCTCTCACTCTGAGGAATGGGCATAAGGAATTAATTCATGCTGCACTTGGAATGCGTCCTCATTAAGATCTGATTCAGGCAGGGAAATAAGGAAGTGGAAGGAGAGGAAACTCATGAGAGTGGGATATGTTGGCCTGGTGAATGCTGTCTCTCTGCCAGAGGTTCCAGCTGTTTAGATTCTGGCTCTAGCGTAGGACCGGGCTTCCCCTAACTGAGTGTAAGACAAAACCTTATCCACAGCATGACTCATTCGCTGCAGAGAGAAGTTGAAATTTACACCAGTCAGCACTAAATCAAATATAACACAGAAATCAAGGCGATGCTTTCAAAGAATCTGGCGTGAAGTAGGACACCGCACTCATAAAAACTATTTGACAATTTCATTTGGGCCAGCCTTAGAGAAAAAGATTATCCAATTTTACGTCTACAGTGCAAAAGCGAGCAAAAAGGAACTGCTTTCTTATTTTTGGCATGTGCGGCGCATAAGACCACCCTTAAGTCTGCCGTCACGCCTTTATAATTAACAACACACCACACACACAAGTGTTGTCACACATCTAAAGCGGCGCATCATCCTTTACATGTATGCTGTAACTGCTCGTGTGTGTTTACATGTGGCACTGATATCTTTTAACCTGAGCTTGGCACACAAAAGCTCCCAGTATGTGTTACAGTGCTACATAAAACAAGGTTGTTTAATATAGCGAAAGTGATCTGTTTCATAGAAGGCCAAAGCATAAATTTATTCTGAGCTTTGTGTGCTGCAAATATCATAATGTAAGTCTTAAACACCAGCGGTGCAGGTCTGCAAAGCTATTCAAAGCTTTGAACAAACTCTGCTTCCTCACACTTGGTTGACAATTGCTGTTAAACACAAGACACATTCCTCACCTTGTTAATAGTGCAAGACTCTGCATAGTGTATTTGTGTGTGCGTGTAGGTGTGTGCACAGACTTTTGTTGAGTGGAGAGGGTAGTTTGTTTAACGCTGTAGACTCAGGCCTTTAAAAGGAGCTTACATTTGTAGACTCTCTGTGCCAACTCCGGATTGAGCAACAGTGGTGGTGGTGTGTGTGTGCGGGGGGTAGATGGGTGAATAATTTCAGTGAGTCTAGCACCTGTGCTAACATGCCCAACAAACTCGGAACTAAAAGAATAATCTGACCTCATTCGGGTTGCACCATTTTTTTCCTACCCCCTCCACGTACCAAAAACTTCCCTCATGCTGAGCTTTACTTTTTTTTGCCATGCAACACACACACACACATAAATAACTTAATATAACAGTATGTCGAAAGTGACAGAATTCAGACAGTCAGCAGCAGCTTTGTTTCACAACATCATTGCAAGCAGACTTTCCAGTTTATCCAACAAGAATTTTCAACCCACAAAGAGTCTTCAGAGGCTTGAAAAAATAGTGTTTCATGACTGACTCTGGCTGCCGAAGACCGCTTTCTCAACAATTCAACATTTCTGCCTTTGTTGGCATTTCAGCTAGCTGGCATGAAGTAAACATCAGCTGACTGCTACTGTGCTCCGACTGAGGGCACGATGCCTTTAGCACCTTTACATCCCCACAGCTTGCACAGCTTTCTTTCTCTTTGTGTTTCCAGTAGCTTCAGATACCTTTATATGTCTTTAAAAAACAACATTTATACATTTAACACTTACCCTCACACTCAGTGGATGACACTCCCACCATTCTCTAAGGCAAATTGGTTCATTCATACACAAAAGAGATACTGCAGGAGATATTCCAGAGTCAAAGCCTCCCTTTGTGCTCTATCCTGTGAAGTCTGTAGTGGAGGTGAGCTACCATCTGCTGAATTCACACTCCCTTCCCTTCTCCCGTCCTCCATCTGATCTGTTATCTCCCTGAACCTCCCATCTCCCTCTCCGTCTACCCTCCTCTCTCTCCTTATTTTTAGGGGGGGTAGAGTATAGGGTGGTGCTCTGCGTGTGTGTGCATGTGTTTGATCCCCCCCCTTCACAGTAATCCTAGGGATCGTATAGCACCTGGGAAAGGCTTGCTGTGTAAACACACACACTAATAGCCAACTCACATTCTTTATTCTTTTGCATTCTTTCCCTCTCTTTGCATTATTAACCTTTAACTAGTGGCTACACTTTATAGTCGCACTAAACAGGTACCAGTTTATTTATTGCTGCCTGTGGAAATCCCCATGTTAGGGGAATGTAAAATAAAAGTTGTAGGATTTAGGAAATTCAGTGGCGTAATTATAAGGGCAAGTTGAGACCTTTTTTTGAGTTACACGTGGAGGATTTGCTGCCTTGGGGCAGAGTCGGGTGTCCAAACACGACGCAACATGCTGCCTTTAACAACACCGGCAATAACGTGGCACAAACAGCCCTCAAGCATGCATAGTTCAATACACAACCATAACCACAATATGACACACTAGCTTCTCCTAAGTGTAGGCTTTTACTATAAGAAGCCTGCTGCACAAGACTGCACAAGTATCACTATGATGTCACAAGATTGGAGTTGCAGCTTAAGATCACCTGTTGTTTGGAATCCTGGTGTGACCCCTCATCACCCTTTTTGATTTGACTGATTATTTACAATTTAAAAGTTTAAAGGCAAAAATTTGGGGAAATGGAGCTTAAACACTCACTCTTTTATTTAGATTTAGATGAGAATGATATCAAGAGTCACCTGGTCAAAACTAGTTTACAGGTTATGAAATTTGTTTTAACCCACACAAAAAATTGTGGTGTTTTCTTGAGGAATAGTTCGCCAGGCTTCCTGAAAGGCGTTCAAAGCTCTTCTCTGCCTTTCTCTGTTCAGATGATCTCACACTGCCGCCATAATGTTGAGGTTCAGGCTCTGGGGAGGCCAATCCATGACTGATACCGTTCCACTGTGTGTTTTTTAACCCAAGTATGCTTTTTGCTGCACTGACAGCATGTTTGTGATCATTATCAGACGCTTTCCAGATTGTATTGCATGGTTGATCAAAATTCTATTATACTTTTCTGCATTAATGATTCCATCAGCTTTGACAAGATCTCCAACACCACTGGCTAAAATGTGGCTACAAACCATGACAGACCCTCCACCGCAGATTTCTGTAGTCACTGTTGCATCTCTCTCGCCATCTCCTCTGTAAATATTGATGATTGGACTCAAAACTTTCAAATCTGGACTCATGACCCTTCAAACCTGTTGCTACTGATTTTTAGTCAATTGCTTGTGTATTTTAGCGTACCCCAACCTTTTCTTCCTAATTCCTTTACTTAAGCATGGTTTCACGACAGTCACCCTTCCGCAGAGACCAATTCTGATGAACAGTAGATTCGAAGGGCCAGATGATTTTTCCTGACTGCTGTAAGGTAGCATTTGAGGCCTGACACCTGTTCTTTTGTCCACCACTTGTCCAGCAAATTTTTAGGACACAATACACCCCGTGCCTATAAGACATGTTTTCAGTGAATAGCTCTTTGGGAATCACCTTGTTGGTGCAAAATACAATTTTTACGCCTTTCAAATGGTTGTTTAACATTTTCCATTGAGTTAACTAAAGAAATCTGAAAAAATTATGTGCTCTTGTGACTAGTTGCTAGTAACAAAGGGCCTAAAGATAGAATTTAAAATTGTTCTTTGCCAAGTTTTATGTTTTATGTTATGTGTAAACACAATGCTGTCAGGTGCCATTTAATGCTTGTATGTTAAGTGGTTTTACAAAAAAAACAAAACATTCCTCTAAAAATGGTCATGTATCACATGGACAACTCAAGACAACTCAAAACACACTGCAACCAAATCTGGCTCCTTGTAAGCAAAATATAAAGCAATGAGCATTGGCTTAAGACTTTTACACTGAGTTGCATTTGTGAAGAAAAGCAGCTTACTAATAAAATCCTTCTAAAATCAAACGGTAATGAAGCCAGATCCTTTCTGACTCATGAACGGGGTTTCCTAACTTTTCTGAAATAGCCTCTAAATGTGACAGATGTCACATGCTAGGCCTGCTGGGCTGCTATAGCCTCACAAACCCGTGCTGACAGTGACTAAATGTGAACTTTGACCTGAACAGTAAATATTTGACCCCATACAGAACTGTGGATGTTAGAGGAGGGATGGGAAAGCACACTATGTTGTAAAAGCCACATCACTTTGAATCACGGTACAGCTGGGTGCAATAGATCTCAGGTTGTTGAAATGCTAACGCCTTCAGGGCAGAAATCTTCACAGTAATTGATCAAACAAAACCTACTGTTTATTCCACTGAAACTAGTCCAGTCCACAGTTCAAAACAAAGGAGAACCATAAAGATGTAAGTCATGCCAGACAAAGCAGTGAGAAAAAAAAAAAAAGACCGTATCATCTGTGACTCCACAAGAGATCAGTATCTACTGAAAACTGCTGGATTTTTCCTGGAAGCGTCCCTTTCCTTATTGTCTTTGGACAACTTGGACGCACAACTGTTTCTCAACCTGATCTGACATGAAAGAACGCTTTAGATTCACTGTGCGGGAGTCTTTCTTCCTCAGCTCAACAATACGGCCAGCAAGTTTTGAAAGGAGACGAACAGCATATTTTTTTGCGTGAAAAAGCATGATCTTATCTCATGTTCAGTGAGTCATAGGATAGGTTTTCAGTATCAAGACAGTAGGGTTTGAGCGTTATCATGATGCCGTGTGAGAGTTATATACATACCTCCATCCAACTCAGTCCTCAAAGCTGAGTCAGGCACGCTTTTTAAAAGAATGAGCTGATTCATAATTTTAAGAAACAGATGAAAAGAGAGGTTTTTCTATCACACTGTTCACCACAAGATTTATCCCAAATCTTTGTGATGTACAGATCAGTAAGTGGCGTGTAACAAAGGATGAGGTAAACCAGACAGCCAGATGTTCTCCAAGTTTTTAATTGCATTAGGAGACGTGCCAACAATGTCTTCTCTCACCAGGCTGTGCTCTTTCATGATGAAATCCCCTCCCACTCTACAGTACCTTTCAAATTCCTGGCATTTCCCAAGAGTGAAGGTTCTCTTCTCCTTATGCCAGCAGAAATGTGTCTTAGCATTCACAAACTGATCTCTCCGGAGAATACCACAGGTACGTTCCAGTTCATCGGGAAGACAGTATAAATCATCTTGATGACTGCAAATTAGAGGTGGGAATCAGCAGACTCCCCACAACAGGATATTATGACAATACTTCACTCATGATACAATATTGTTGAGTTTTTTAACATTTTGCCATATGCTGAGTACTGCAATAACATATATTGCAATTTAACACCTTTCCTCAACTGCAAATTATGTCATCAAAGTTAAACTCTGTCACTATCCGTTTTAGCCGAGAAGACGTTTTCTCACTTATCTAAGCATACCAACACTGTCACTAAAACCTGCCATAACACATCTGCTATCAGTCTGATTGCAGTTTGGGACTGAAGGGGGTCAAGTTGGCAATTACATGCAGTCTGTTTCTGATAATATAGCAATTAAATGTGATAAATTGTCAAAAATCACCTATTATATTTTCACTCAGGAACCTTCCTGTTCTATAGCAATATAGAATATATATTGACAAAGGCTCATTCAGACTGATAGCAACATGTTAGCAATCTGTCTGCATTTATAAATTAGATATTGCA
This sequence comes from Bujurquina vittata, assembly GCA_015106715.1. NCBI lineage: Eukaryota > Metazoa > Chordata > Actinopteri > Cichliformes > Cichlidae > Bujurquina > Bujurquina vittata. Next base: position 55,410 of record VUQK01030151.1, read on the forward strand.
GCAATTGTTTGCAAACCTTGGACAATTTCTCTTAGTAATTGCAGTCAGTCCAAGTCAGACTGCAACTGGCTGCCTCCTAACAGGCATCTATGATCAAAACTGGTCAGGAGTGTGCAACACCCTCAAGCTCTGGGCAACCATTTTGTCACAAGTTGCAATCGGTCGCAGAATGTGATAAAAATAAGTAAAACAATAGCCAGAAATTTCAAAAATTTTTTAATCTTCTGACAAATTTTTAAAAATTACTTGCATGTATGAGTTTTAATTTGTATCATATTTGCTACATTATTTGTTTGCTATTTATCGCTTAAAAATTTATTTAGGTTTTTCATGGGGGGAAAAAATCACACTGATGTTGTAGAAGTCTCAAAAACTCACAAAAAAACTCATATATCAAATATGATACATGAGGCGTTAAGGGGTTAAAATTAGTTTTACACTGACATCCTACAGAATGGCTGTATATGAAATGAGTTGCTTGTAGTCACAAATGGACTGAGAAATACAACTGCAAGCAGTAATGAGGAGGCCCGGCAATTTTGCTGGCACAGTCACCATGGCAACTTAAGATGACTTAAAAGCATGGCTTTAAGCACTGAGGAAAAATGAGCTGTTGCCTATTGCAGTGCCTGTGAGTGCGGACATTATGGAACTTGACAACCTCAAGAAGAAGAGCAAAGTTCATACAGCAAGGCCACATTCAGATCTGAAAATGTATTTATTTGGCTGGATGGATGAATGCCTATGAAAATCTAAGCAGTCTGATAAAGTTTTGTAATTATCTGTGCTACAACTTAAGTTATAATCTTTTTCAAAAGTTATTATCATGAGGAGCTTTGAACTTTACTTGCTCTAAGGAATACAACATTACCTCATCAGGTCCGTGGTTCAAAGGCTACTCCAGCTTCAACCCAGTGATGGTGCTGCGGTGCATGAGGTGGAGACATGAAACTTGGTGAAAAGAATCAAGGGTCTGCCCCCAATCCGTGTGCCAAAGTCACGCTCTTTACTAGTAACTACTAGGAGCTGCCACAGACTCCCACAGTTTCCATTGCACTCATGGTTACTTTTGTTTTCTAACCCTGTTTGGTTTAATTTAGGCACTAAAATTATTTGTTTTGTTTAACTCACAAAAACCAGCTTGTTAGGAAAAAAATCATAGGTTAAAATACACACTTAAACACATACAGTCCAAGGTTTGGACTGGTATCATTTTCAAGTTCTTATATAACACCTGTGCACATTTTATGTGCACTTTTTCACACAACGTCTTGGGACCAGTTGCACAAACAATGAACAATGTTGCATTTTGTGAGAACATGGTAATCATCCAACTGTGCAGTGTTCTTAAGGTTTGTAGAGCATTTTAGCATGATTTAGTCTGCTGTTCTGGTTTTGAACTAGCAAAGAACTTTGAGTAGCTTTTTTCCAGTAGCTGCTTCCTTTGGGGTTCACCACAGTAGATCATCTGCCTCCACCTCACCCCATCCTTAGCATCCTCTTCTGTCACACTAACCCTCTGTTTGTCCTTCACAACATCCATCAATCTTCTCTGCGGTCTTCCTCTTTTCCTCATGTCTGGCAGCTCTATCTTCTACATCCTTTTTCCAATATATCCGCTATCCCTCCTCTGCACAAGTCCAAACCATCTCAGCCTTGCCTCTCTGACTTTGTCTCTATACTGCTCAGCCTTTGTCCCTCTGCTAATCCTGCCCATCTCTGTCACTCCCAATGAAAACCTTAACATCTTCGGCTCTGCCACCTCCACCTCCTGCATTTTTGATAGTGCCACCATCTCTAAACCATACATCATAGCAGGTCTCACTACCATCTTATAAACCTTCCCTTTTGATTGCTGCTATCTGTCACATCATTACTGACATTTGTCTCCAAACACTCCACCCTGCCTGCATTCTCTTCTTCATCTCTCTTGCACACTGTCTGTTACTTTGGACAGTTGAAGTCATTGTGTCTTCACCTAGTACACCTGTAACCCTCTCATTCACACGCACATATTCTGTCTTGCTTCTACTGACTTCATTCCTCTTCTCTCCAGAGCATCTCTCCACCCTCCGGGCTCATTTCCACCTGCTCCCTAGTATCACTACAGATGACAATGTAATCTGCAAACATCACAGTCCACAGAGACTCCTGCGTGACCCAAACTGTCAACCTGTCTATCACCACTACAAATAAGAAAGGGCTCAGAGCTAATCCCTGATGTAATCCCATCCCCACCTTGAACTCATCTGTCACGTCTACATGTACCACACACCTCACCACTGCCTCTCTGTCTAACATGTCCTGCACCACCCTCGCATACTTTTCTTCCACTCCTGACTTCCACGCACAGTACCACTGTTGCTCCCTTGGCACTAAATCATATGCTTTCTCCAGACCCCGTGGTTATCTTTTGGTTAGCATTTAATCTTTATGCCTTGAGGAGGTGATGGATGGCAAACAGCTAAAGGGAAAATAAATACTGGACTTTCAGACACTGCATCAACTGAAAACTAGTGATTTGTTGGATACATTTACTGAAAGTGTAACTATAAAAAGTGACGATGCTTTAGTGTTGTGTTTATAGCTTATTTTTGCATACGCTCCCAACAAATACATTCATTTAAAAATAGTGAAGATTTAAGTAAATCTCATTATTGGTTAAAATTGCAGGACCTGTAAACAGACAGAGAAAGGATTACAGTTGGTTTCCCTCATCAGTTCGAGGGTTCAGGAAACAAGAGTCCATTCACAGGAAGTACATGAAATTGGAAGCACACTGGAAAATGCCCATCATGTAGAGTAGAAAGCTTGGGTACTGGAAGGTTATGCTACTAAACTAACTACTTTTTTTTAAAAAAAAAAAAGGCCTGCAAACAAAAATTTTCCTCTCCATCATTAGTGGGCTGAGCAACTCTATGGGGTTTGCTCATATGGCCCCCCATAGAGATGGACTTCCTCTCTCTGCTGATGACATCACCTATCACCTCCGGCCTTCTGTTTCCTCTTCCTGTCAGCTGACCCATTCCCACTTTGACTGCAGTGTCTCTGGTGACTCCATTCTCGTTTCACTCTCTAGATCATTCACCAGATAGAATTGAATGTGCATCTACAGCTGCATTTCAAAGAAACAATAACACAGAACTCTTGAATGTGCCATTACTACAAAACCTAATTTAGCAACTACAGGCTTGAGAGATAATTATTTTCTCATGGCTTTTTTTTAATACATTCATTATGTAGGTGGTAATTTCAGATGAACCAGTGATAATGAAGAGATATACCAAATGTAGACTGCAAACCTGGAGCTGAGCAGCAGGTGAGAAGAACATGTGGAAAAGCTTATTTGGTTTGGAGGAATTGTAAAGGTATACTCGCTAAGGAGAGAGAAAAAACATGCTCCCCCCACTGTTTTTACTGGATTCGGGAAGCTGCTTCAGGTTATCATAAAATACAGCAAGGATCCCACACTCCATGATACAAGTGTATGAGCAAAGATAATAAATATAACAGTGATGGGAAAACTCTGAGGATATAAACATGCTGAATGTCTTTGCAAAGGAGTATTAATCTGTCCAAGATGTTTACTTTTATTAAGCCATAACTGGCCGACATACTGACCTACAAACCCGCAGTATGATAAACAAAGCCCTCCGTATTTGAAGCATGCGTTCCACATCGCAATTACTTTCCAATCTAACATCTTTGTTTAAATCTCCCTGAAGTAGAACATGGTTTAGGTTAAATTAAGCATAACAAGTATTTGTACACATCACTTAAATTTGGTTTGTTTGTGTCGTGGAGTCTGTCTCTAGCAGATTTCTGGCTCCATCCTGCATTCTCACTCCTTCTAATTATGCCACTCTAACGAGCTCATCCCGGAGAGAGAAAATACTCAAACTCATTAGGCATCTACGATGGCTGGGGCACTTCTGGTAATAGGGTGGGAGAAGTATGGGTTTGTGCGCTCCTGCTCACCTGCCTAAGCATTAACTGGCTTTTCAAGGCCAGCCATTAAGCGCAGAAGCTTTTGATGTTCAGACAGTGATAACCAGAGCTGCTATCTCAAAGCAACAAGTCAAGGGTCTCAGTTAGAGGTCAGGTTAGTAAAGCAACGCTGCTCCTTCCTCCCGCCTGACATTGACCATGTTTGTTCAGTAGCTTCTGCATTGCTGCATCAGGCTTAAACCTGGTGTAGAATTACATGTTCTCAGCCCCAAAGAGTAACTGTGTCTGACAGATGTGGGACAAAGATTTATGCTACTGGAAAAATTTCAGTACGTGTAGTTTGACATAATAGAAACAGGCAATAATGCCCTGAAATAAAATGTCTTATGGTGTGGCAGGGTTTGACTTTTCACTCCTGCAACACCCCCCCATCTACTGTTGCAAATCTCTTGTGTGTGATGAAGGAATAGCTCAACAGCTGATGATCAAGTATGCCTGTTTATTTATTACCACAGTAACAGAATGGCAAAGTGCCCAGGGGATTTCCCTGTATTTTATCAGTGCATTGTGAGGCAAGCTGATCCTCCCAGTGATCCTGAAAATAAAATGAAATTTAAAAAAAAATGGAGGAGAAAAAAATGGACAGATGGGTAGAGAGACTCTGATCATGTAACTGTAATACTCACCAGGTGGCAACATATGCATCTGGGTATTTCTCAATATGGACTAAGGTCAAAGGTCAAAGGGATGTCTGCCTGCTAAACCGCCTTACCCTTGCCCTCATTTTTCATTTTTTGCTCTGATTTATTCAGGTCCAGGATGGCACACAGGGCTTGACTCAGCCTGCTGCTAGACAAAGCCCCCACAGTGCAGTCACTATTATTCAGATCTCGTATCTGCCCTCAATCCTATGAGATCACCACAATGCTATGTCTCCCTCACAGGAAAGTATTCACACACTGAGAAAGATGCTATTTTGCAAGTGGAAGCACTGATGTTGCACAGACAAGGGTAATATACACAGAACTGAAGCCTGCAAACACTCACACACACCATGCAAATGTGCTCGCGCGCACACGCACAGAATCACAGTCACACATGCACAAAAGGAGGAGAGAGGCTGCTTTGTCTCTTTTCTGTGTTAATAAGATTTGGGCTAAAACGCTGTATTCAATTCATCAGCAGACAGCTGAGATGCATTTACTTCTGTCTGAATCGATGATGTTAGCCGTAAGAAGTCCTCGACTGTCTTTGCATTGTGTGGTTCAAGAGCTTTTAAATGCATAATGAGGAAACTTGTGTGCAAAATTTGCTATAACACTTGTGGATTTTGCAGTGTAAGTGATATATAATGAGTCTTGGTTAAAAAACAACAGTTTTGCCTAAACAGTTCTAACAATATTTAATAAATCATTACTAACTTTCCTTTAAACTCAGTTTTGTGCATTGTTTTTGTTAATTGGTTAACATATTGGGCCTCATGTAATGAGTGGTCATGCAATATGTGGTCAGTCTTCAAAACAGCTTGAAACCACAGAGGTAGAAAAAAGAGATGGAAAGTCTACAAAGTATTAAATATCATTAAAAGCTGTTTGTTGAGTTGTTTTTTTTTTTTTTTTTTTTCAT
>VUQK01030151.1:66250-82176 GCA_015106715.1 Bujurquina vittata
AAAAAAAAAAAAAAAATAAAAAAACAAAAAAAAAAAAAAAAAAAAAAAAAAAAAACAGTGTGTACAATTCAAACAAGCTTGAAAGTTGGTATGACCACCTTCATTCTTCAAGTCAGCCTGAACTCAGGCAGCTTTATTGTCATTAGATTTCAGGAATACTTCTCCAGGCTTCTAAAGGACGTTTCCAGGATTTTCTTTGGATGCTGGCTGCCTTTTGTTCCATTCTCTGTCAAGATGATCCCACACTGCTTCAATAATGTTGAGGTTCAGGCACTGGGGAGGCCGATCCATGACTGGACAATGGTGTTAAATGGCTTAAAAAAATCTGAAAATTGTCAGGCAAAGGGACTGGACTTCTTGGAAACAAAAGATAAAAATATGAGGGGCATTTCAAGACTTTTGCAAAGCACTGTATACTCTGAAGACTACTGTGTAGCCCAGGTGACATGCAGACAATTTCAAAACAGTGGTATTAACAGGAAGTGAAGAGGCTCTGGTGATATCAATTGCACAAGCACCTGAAAGCAAATGAAGGCAATTGCCTAAATAAAATAGCCCACAGTCTATTAAAAGGGAGCAGGTAAATTGAGTAAATTAATTCAAAAGAGGAGACTGATTTTGATTTGAAGTTTAATTTTAGTGACAAAATCAAAAATAACAGTATTCAAAGGAAGTAAAGTCTTCAACAACCCTGGATCTTTGTCAGCATGTTAAATCTGTTGCAGAGCGTTTTAGTTGTGAGTGATATAATCTCTGTAGCTACAAAATTATTAGATTAGCATTCTAAAAGTATATAAATAAGAGCAAATGTAAATGGATGACTACAAACCCTCATCCCAAAACATTTAGTCATCGTTCTATTGCAATGGGTAGAAAAGCAGAAGGACAGAACTGCTGTGATTGCACATTCTTTTAGGTTCACACAGCTGCACAGTGAAATGAATCCATCGATGACCTTTAACAAGTTAACCAGTTACATCAAGGTGATCCTCTAAATTGTACATTTTTATTATCAATTTGTTTTTGTTTTTTTCATTTTCACACAAATCAATGTTTTCACCCACCTCCGTCCTCTTTGTTTCTTTCTAAATCAATTACTGTAAACTAGAGTGGACTCTATTTTCTGTGAAAGAGTAAGGAAACAGGGGAAGATAAACAAAATGCATCCCTAAACCAAAGCAAAGTGATGCTGCAAGCTCGCACGCATTCTTTTCATCTAGCCATTCTCACTGATAAAGTGTCATAAATGATATAATATATCTACATTCTACTCATTCAGATTGCTGGTGCTGCACAGTCATGACTAAGAGAGCATAACAAATAAGGCAAAGCCAAAATTCCCCTCATTATTTTTTTACTACTGCAGCTCTGGTCACTAACGCTCGTGTGGCCTTACTGGGGCATGTCATGTGATCCTTCATCCTTTAGGCTTAAGAAAAGCAAAACACTACTGTATGACAGTCTCTATTGCTTGCACACCACTCCAGCACACGGCCACAGCTGCACTGGCAACCACGGGCAGTTTTATCAGTCCACCGGTGCATAACGTCTCTCGGTATCCCAGAAGTCCATCTGGTGGGACCAGAATTTGGTTTATCGCGTGAGGAGATGCAGAACAGGTTTCTCGGGCATGGCAGTGTAACTGAGTAGGAGTCTTCATTTCTAGCTGTCCCCTCCTACACTTAGTCAGTCTCTGGCTCTATGGCAGTATTCCACACATGTCCATATGCTGTTAAAAGAGTCGGGCTTGTTTTTTTAGTTCATTTCTCTTCCACAGAGCCAGCCGGTCAAACTCTTCCACGGTCATACCAAACACTTGAACGAACTCCTCTGGGGACAGGTGGCGCTGTGAAAACAGAGAGGACATCGCTCACATGAAGAGTAGAAATTAAGTCTCAAATTTCTCTTACATATTATTCTGTTCCACAGGTCGTGTTTCTGGAAACTGTGATGATTCATAATGTTGGGTTTCTCTGGTTGGCAATTTAGCAGAACCTTTTCACTTACTTCCAGTCTGGCTCTGTCTACATCTTTGGGAAGCCTGTTGCGCCCTCTAGTGGTGACGATGAGCGATTCATAGGGGTAAATCTGCAGGGAAGGCAAATGAAGCACACTTTTAAAACATTTCAGACACTCATGTACAAAAGCAATGCAATTATTCAACATGTAGACCACCTCGACTGGAATTATTATTTAAAAAAAAAAAGACTTACCTTGTGTTCTGCTGGGAGAAAAGAGAGAATTAAGTCAGTACAATTGGAAAAACACATTTGATTAATTGCTTGGCTCTAATAAGGTGTTTTTAATTCATATTAAATACCTCTGCTTCCCCAGTTGACCTCGCTGCCACTGTCATATTGGTACTGGTAGCAATCTGCACTCTGAGGCTGCAGGAGCAGAGAAGGACAGCGAGATTAACAAGAGCGGCGAGCTTTAGGGAATTAACTAATAAAACAGCTTAAAAACTGGCAGAAGATAGAAATGAAAGGTGAAAGAAGTCAAAAGAGTAATATGTATGATGTAATATTCCACAGCTATTCATGTTATGCCATGTTCAGTGTGATCTCACCCGCTGGATGCCGTTGCGACCATATCCTGGTAGTGATGCTGATTTACAAAATAAATCTTAAACAGAAACACACACACACACACACACACACACACACCAGCGAGCTGTCAGTCTAGCCAATAGCAGCTTAAATGATCAGTTATTTTCATGCAGTCTGGCACCTTAAAATCTACCTGTTTAGTGCCAGAAGATGGCGCTCATGATTAACCAAAAAAAAAAAACCCTAGAGCTCCAGATGTGAGCACATGATGCTGGTTGAGGAATCCAGCAGCATTAAAGCCAGCATGAAAACATTAATAATAAACTGTTTCCAGCCTCCAAGAAAAAAAAAACAGCAAAAACAGCTACTGTTTAAATAAACCAGAACCACAAACCAAAAGGGTCTGCACACAGCCTGAATATTTTAAAGTAATAGAGAAAGCCGTTTGCAAAATTAGAGATAAACTTACCACTATCAGTGCTGTACTGTGACCGAGGAGCTGTGAAATAAAGAGATCATATAATTACCCATCACACACAAAACAAACGCAAAAACAACAAATGCTGCGCCACATGAGCTAAATCCAAATTCATCAAACAGCTAGTCAGAAAATAATTACTGTAGAGTTCTGACAGCAATCTGTCTAGTTAGAGGTTTGACAAAAAGAGAGGAAAAAAAGGGGGGGGCAAGTTCAATACTCATCAAGCACTGTGAGGAACACAGAAATCAAAAAGGCAATAAGGCCAGGCAACATGCAGGGAAGAAAGGGAGGAAACATATTTTTTTAAAAAGAAAAGAAAAATAAGACGCACAAGTGCACAAAAACACACTGCATGCTTCAGCATCTAATTGCACAGCACACAAGCTTGTACGGTTACAAGCCTTTGTTGCCTCTCGACCACAGCGAACTGAGTCCTATTCAGCTCCGCTCACTCCCATTTGAGAAACGGCTTTAATGAGAGATCTTACTGCTCATAAATAAAACAGGATATGGGACACCAGCTGTGAGATAGATACACGGATAGATGGAAGGGTAGATCCACCCATACAGAACAATTTCGGAAAGAGAAAGCGCGCTGGGGGCGGTGGGTGGGGGGTGGGCTGTAATAAGTATACAAGGTGAAGAGGGAGATTGTGAAAGAGATGGCGCAAGAACGCGAACGCATTAGGGAACAGTTTGATAGACATGAGGTGAGGCTGAATGTCAGAGGCTAAAATAACCATACACTGTATGAGCAGTGAAGCATGGCTATTACACAGAGAAGCAAGTCAGCATACTTCCTGGCTTCATCACATCTGGCATTTCTGCACACCTGGTTGACCACTCTGTTTTCATTAGCTTGAAATGTTCTGAATCAGTGTGATCAGATTGACAACATTGACAGGCCACATGTGCTACTGCCGCTGCTGCTGCTGGCCTACCACAGCTGTTAATCACACTCATCATTGTTCCATCTCAATGCACCACCCACCCTGCAGCAGCCATGACCCTCTGTGACCTGCATCCACAACCTCACTGCCCTCGCCCTCAAACCCTAGTGACAGCACACATTGGGGCTCGTGAAAAAGCCCCCGTGGCAACACACATGGCCGCACCGGGCAGGAATACAGCCAGAGGAGCAGATATTCATGAACTTGCTGAAACAGGAGGAACAGCAGACAAAAGAGGTAGATGCACTGGAGGGGGAGGGAGGTGGTGACGGTGGATCCTTACAGCCGTTGATGGTGTTGTTGTACGCCGTGGTGCCGTAGCTCGTAGTGTTCAGTGTTTCCTTGCTCCCACTACGAGAATTCCTCGCGCTGCCCCAGGGGTCGTTGTCATAGGAACCAGATCTGGCTTTCATCTCCTCCTTTAGAATCATCCTCCCGATGCCACTCCCAATCTGAGAGGAGAGAGGGTGAGGAGGGATGCAGAAGGAGGAGAGGATAAATGAAAGAGACATTATGGAATCCACGGGAGAGAGAGTGAGAAAAGTAAATAAAGGAGGACAGCATAGGCACCATACCATTAAAAAAGTGCATTATTTATGGGTGCTTTTTTTTTTAAGGCGGGGACTTACTTCAATGTGATGTTGAAGAAAGGAGAGATAGAAAATAATGAAGCTCTTACTCTTTGAAGACTGTGACTCCAAGTCTCTTCATCTCCTCCCGTCGAGAAGCGTCTTCTTGGCGCCCGATAGGCTGGGAGAGAAAAGAGATAAAAGAGATTCCCTTGTATGAATTTAGCGCTTTGAGTGGAGCACAGTAACAGAGCGAGTAAAAGAATAAATATGACAATACGGTTACAAAATGAACTGTTCTCCTGTGCGTGTTGTTCGTACGTTCTGAATAAGTTAAATGGCAGTGTTTCATACCCCTGGGGGAGCTGGTGTAGGGGTAGTAGTCAGACTCTGACTGGGCGTATGACTCTGGAGAGTAGGTAGACAGTCTGGTGGATCTGAGGATGTCCTCGCTGGTCCTGCTTTTGGTGGCTGCTTCCACGTGATTGTCTGTTTGAGTTGAGAGAGAAAAAGGCAGAGCCAAAAGAATTGGTCTGTCTGAGGAAAAGTTTGCCTGTTCAATTTCTTGTCAGGAGCTAGCTTGATGGGGAAATTATAAACCATTCTTATATCTGTTGGTTCAATATGACTCTGAAGTCACTAGAGCAGGGGTGGGCAATTATTTTTCCCAAGGGGCCTCATGATAAAGTGGGACTGTTTTGGAGAACTGCACTGATAAGCTTATAAAGAGATAAAATGAATTTTGAGCAGCATTGAGTTCAGCTTATTGGTTCAACCCTCAGTCCCAGTTTCTCATGTGGCCCCTTGGGAAAATTATTTGCCAACCCCTGCAGTAGAGGGCTTAGCACAAAGGCTGGAAACTTCACTATGATGACAACTCTCTAGTTTTAGTAGAAACCAGATATGATGCATGAAACTAAACAGCATCTTGCAGTTTAGAAATGAAAGTAAATCGCAGCAGTGTCCTCCTGGTGTTATAGCTGCTCTATTACCAAGGCACGGAGACGATATGGTGCCTGGTTTCTGAATGGATTACCCAAACTAGATATAACTCTTTAAATAGCGAGTTTTAGGGTCACTGTGACATTTGACAATGTTTTTCACGGACCTACGCTAGCTGCTTCACCCTGCATCTTTATGTCAAGCTAAACTAGATGTCTCCTAGCTTCATATTGAACAGACAGACACTTAACAAGATTGGTATTGATCTTCTCATCTTGCTCTCAGCATGAAAGGAAATTTCGCAACATGTCAAACTATTGCTTTAAGACAGCGCACTGTGGTGCATTAACAAAAACATGTTAATGAGCATCACAAAGATGTACAGCGAGAGAGCAGAATTACGCCGCAATTTCACAGTCATAATATCCACCGTTCTTGTCAGAGGAGATCAATATTCCAGCCAGTGGCGGGAAAATAACTGGCATTAAAGTGAGTTCGGTTACGGCTCAGCCTGAGGCTCACATTCATTTCACGAATGGTGCGAGGCGGTGATATTGATGCCACTCTGCACTAAAGCACAGTCAATGGAAGTCAATGGGAGTGACATGCAATGTAATGTCGCATAGATTGCTCTTCACTCTGTTAGCCATTAGCCATGCCAGATCCAATCCATGGTCCATTGAATTCCTATGTACACGATGCACGACACCAACACATATTCAGAGCAATATTGAATACTCTTGATACTTCTGTCAGAGGAAGTATGGCTGTACAACACTGAATGACAAAGGCAGAAGGCGTGACACCCACACCCACAGACACACACACAGACACAGACAAATGAAATTCTGTATCTATTCACTGACAGTGACTAAAACAGTGAAAGGAGGGAGATACTTACAGAGGCAAGGTCACCGAGTAAAGTGGAGCAGAAGGTGGAGGGGAGTGAGTAAAAGTGATTGGATGCAATAAAAAAAAAGAGGTGCAAAGAAAAGGGAGACATTATTGGAGCATCCCACAGAGATGTGTAAATATGAGCACTTTGCTACCCACATGGAAAGCATACACATAGCTGATTGGGTGTTAACAGATTAGTACATAACTGGCACTGGGTGCACAAAGCAAATGAACTGCACATGTAATCTGCTGTGGCTGTGCTGTTTAGTGCTGACACGAGAAAATATTAATCAATGGCTATTTAAGAAGACGTGAAGTACAAGAAGGATCAATATGACTGATGTTTGAGTTAAATGTCATTATTCTAACAAGGCAAGCTAAAAAGGCTGCCATTTACAGCACACACTGAAATGCCCACTACTTTCTTAATCACGTGCAAAGCTTTGTCTGTGCATGGCGACATCATGACCAGTGATGTACTAAATTTTAGAAGAGAGACACTGACGGGTGACAGAGTCAACACGCAGCTCACTGACTAACCCATACTTACAACACAGAGAAGCATGCAGGACAACAACAGAGATTATCTGTTCTCAGTCAAGAGATCTTATGACTCTCAGCTGAAAAGGCCTTTAAAATGCAGTTTAATGAAAGAGACTCTGTTACTGTTGCATGTTTACACTCAAGCACGCTATCCAGAAAGTTCAAGCGCATTGAATTGTTGTGCCTTGTAAGAAAAAAAAGGGTAAAAAAATAGGATACAACAGCTCACCATGCCCACATGCTATCTGAATGTCATAAATCCAGTGAACAAGTCTGTTTTCTACAGTTAGAACACTTGCTGCCTCCAAGTTATGCCCGCTTCATTAAAAAAAAACAGCAGCACTTCCTTGAACCACACACTGACCGCTGGCTAACTAGGCAAGGCTGTCAAATAAAAGACTCCAGAGCAAATATAAATGTTTGTTATAAAAATGTGTGCTTTTTTCTGTTCTATTCTGGTGAACTGTGTGTCCTCAGAGCCCCATGTACTCAACACCTGTCACGCCCGAGCAACCTTCACTTCATTCGTGGCCTGTTCCAGCCTCATTTGCCAACAAGAACCTGTCGGGAACTGCACGCAGAAACAGGCATATTCATATGCTTGTGGCATGCACACTAAAACATTGCTCTTTTATATTCAGCAAGTGCTCCTAAATGCAAGAAGTCTGACTGATCCTCTTCCTCAACTTTGGAACAAGTCGTGCAAGTCGAACTCTATTCCCTTTGTGCTTTTTCTAGCACTTCTATCCTCTCTGTTTTTGTTTGCGAAGGCTTCAGCTTCAGTGAATAGCTGGAACATCAATACCACTCAACACTAAATGATAAGAGGTCGGTAAACACATCTACATCAGGTTAAACAAAGCATGACTAAACTGACAGAAGGACAGGCAGGCTAAGGCAGGACTAACTGCACTGTACCCGTTCTCTTATAGATGGGAGGCTTCCTGTAGATGTTGGGATCCCCTGTGGCTGAGGAGAGAAAGAGGAGATGAAGAGGTGAAACATGGAGGAGTAAAGGAGGAGAGGATGTGAATTGCTGGTGAGATGAGAGGGCGGGAGACGGAGGAAGAGGTAGGAGGGATGATTGTTAAGAAAAGTAAAGATGCAGTGTGGCGGGAAGAATACGGCAGATCGATTATGTGTTGTATAAAAATACAACTTAATCACATTTCCACACACACGCTCATTCCGAAGAACTTAATATGACCTTTGTGAATGACTTCCTTCTGTGAATAATGGCTGACGAAATGTTCACTGTGAAGTTAAAAAAAAAAAATCTGAGAGCATTGTGAATATGAGGAGATGAGGAGTCCTACCTGGCACATGAAAATGTTTAGGGGGCTGGTTTGTGGTGGGTGTGCTTGACCGCCCGTCTTGGCTGTAATAAGGTGAACTCCTGCCACTCTCAGAGCCTGCAGCCAGCCACGGCCAATCACAGCAAAGGGAACACGAGCGTGAAGGAAGGCATCAACACATGCAGATGAAGGTTAAACAGCTCAAAAGTGTGTTTAAATTGCAAGGTGATACTAAGCAACTTTTCCACTTGTGTAATGACAACGATTATTGGCTTATCAGCAACGTAGCAGGCTGTTTAGAACAGCAATTAGTAATTAAAGTGTCACCGCACACGTGTAAGAGTTAAATGGAATGACGGCCAAGGAGCAACTGCAGCAAATGAGACAATCAAACAGCTACTGTGGCAGACATTTGTCACTACTACAACTACAGTGGGGGTAGGGGGGGTGGGGGGGGGGATAATTATTTGATCCCTTGCTGAATTTGTTCACAATGAGAAAAAAAAAACAGTCTCTAATATTTGTGGTGGTATCATTTTAGTGTAGAGAGACAGAATATCAACCAAAAATCCCCCGAAAAACAAACAAAAAACCCATAAAAGTTACAAATTGATTTGCATCTGGATTTGCTGGATGTTTGGTTGATATTCTGTCTCTCTCAGTTAAATTGACACTACCATAATTTAGAAACTATTCATTTCTTTGAAGGTGATCAAACTTACAAATTCAGCAGTGAATCAAATAATTATCCCCACCCTGTATATTAGGGGCTATTTATTTTATTTGATAGAGACAAACAGATGGAAATGACAAGCACTTTGATCTCTACTGAAAGGAATAGTTTGACATTTTGAAAATTATTTGCTCTTTGCTTTTTGTAACTAGTTGGATGAGACCATTCATTGTCTTTAAACAAAAACAACTTTGACAGGAACTTCTAATTAAAAGATTTTTACTTGTTTTTTATGTGTTTGAGTAATCAAAGGATGGGAGCAGTGACTTAATGAAGTCTGAACAAGCAGTTGACTAAAAAGGTGAATGTACAGTATGTTTTGTATTAATAGATACCCTACTCAAGATTGCTTCCCTCTTTACGCACAGCAACAACTTCCTAAAATGTTTTTTCCTAAAAGAAAAATACTTAAGCTCAGTAACTCCTGGAGTGCTTTAACTTCAAAGTGTAATTCACGTTATTTAAATTAAGGTTTCCTTCAGTAGACTAGCCAAACGCACTAAACCTACAAGCAGACAACCAAATGTCACCTATCTTACCAGGATAGCCATAGTGCTGTGGAGAGCGAGGCAGGATGGGCGACATGCCTTGGCGGCTATACGTCGGTGAGTCAATGTAACCTGGACTGGAGCACCGCCTCTGTTTTGTATCCAGGCTGTCATAGTCCTAAAAGGACAAAGGAAGCGAGTTAAGTGAAAGACAAGCATGGGGCAATAAGAACAAGAAACAACAAATAGCTCAGTGACAGGCCAAAATGACAACAGTTCACTTGGTTGAACTTGTGCTAAGTGCAAGTGCACTCCTATTGACATTTCAAGCTATTTAAATTTTAAAGGTTTACCTGAGAATACGGAGAGAGAGTCCCAAGTGACTGCAGAGACAGAAAAAGTTATGATTTATTTGGGGTAAATGAGAACTGGAACAGCAAGCCAAACTTACTGTGACTTTGACGTTGTTTTCAGGAAGAGAATGAGAAAAAAATTACTCCTAATGATTGTCTGCGGCATAAAAACCTCTTCACATTTTGACCAGATTACACAGGAATAATACAAACAATTTTAAGAAAATATGGTGATCCATAACTTTCACAATGAGGCTTGTCAGTCTTTGATACAAAACAGTCCTTGTTGAGAGCAGAGTTTAAAATAAAATCTTATTCCTACCTACCCACCTGTATTTTCAAATCTGTCACCTTAACAAATGCTGGTGTTTTGTTTGACATTATCTTTCAAAAATAGGGAAAAAAACAACAAAAACTATCCCCAACCAAACTGCATGACTGATGTCTTATAACGGCACACACTCTCGTTCTTCCTGAAAAGAGGTGAGTGACGAGAGCAATGCTATGTTTGACCCAGAGTGTGCGGCTGTAGTACCTCCCCATAGCTGTAAGTGTCTAGCCTGTCATCAGAGATGTATCTGTGGTACGGCTGGTATGAGGAGGATATGAGGAGGTCTGGCTGTTGGACCTCATATATGGCTTTGACCTTTGGCAGGGCAGCTAGGTCCTTATAATCTAGGATCTCATTCTCCACTCTGGCCTGGAGAGAGGACACACATACACCCACCAAAAGACAGAGACAACAGCAACAAGACCCAACATCAGCCACGTGAACAATGAATGAGAACTTGACCAGTGACGGCAAGCACATCATGCAGTGGTGAGAATGGGAAGGCGGCAAAAGCTTGACGAGGAACACACGGGTACAAACGAACACGCTGCAGGAGCTAACAGCACTGTAAGCTGTTGACCTTCAGGACTTCAGCATATATGTCAGAAAGAAAGCAGAGGAAGCAAAGACAGAAAGAGAGGGACAAGGAGTGGAGACAGTATGGACGACAAGTGTGCTTACACTGCATTTCTCCCTCATCCATCACCTTAAACAGAAAGGTCATTGATTATGAGAAGAGAGCTGAGTAGGGCAGGGCTGAGCATGGAGCGGTGGCTCTTGCTTGCATGCAGATAACCCTGGACATGCTAATACTGCCGTGATACACAGCAAACTTCAGACAGCCAAGCAGAAGGCTGGAGTTACAAGTTGAACTATTAAGCACTAAATGCAACATATGGCTGGACAATTGAGAATGCCTTTGGTGTCAAACTACTGGACAGATTTTGAACTACAGACGGCACTAGATTTAAGGATCACCACTGACCCAAAGTAGACTGATAGCCTGACATGGTTTTCATCACGTGTGCTTTTTGGTAACTAAATGCTGGAAAAGGACATGAAATATCCAGACAGGTCCAAGACAGTGCAGATTTTTTGCCATTTGATTTGAAATAAAACTGCAAACAGACTGAGTCGTGGACTTGCAAAGCTTTTTCATATTTTCTGGTGAGTACTTTAGATCCAGACTTCAGGTCTCCAAAACAGTTTTTGTCAAAGCATTAAAATAATCAGTTTACATATGCCTTTGTGAATTTGCTGTAATACCTCAACAATAAATGCAGTACTCCTGTTGAACCCTTTACACTAAAGATAAGCTTTTGCACTCTAAATGCGTCATAATTGTTTTATTTCAAATCAAACGTGACGTCTGGCACATCAGCAATGACAACACAGATTAAGGACGCAGACAAGTGAACAGGCCAAGGGAGTGTGCAGCCTCTCGTATTGGTGCTTGACCATTCAAACCTAAGCATAGTGCTCGTGATTCCAGTGTAGCAACAGTGCTTCAAGGGTAGGCTCAGTGGCAGTGTGGCAGCCAAAAGTGACTACAAGCTGCAGAGTCATGATTTACTTACACATATAACTCTGCTGGGAGAGCCTATTGAGGAGCCCGGTGGAGAGATGGAGGCCTCTGACAGGCGTCTGTGCTGTGGGTTACAATCAGACATTCACATAGTGAAGAAGTTTCATATTTTATGTGAACATTTCCTTCCTAAAACGTGTGTGTTTCCCTCTATAACACAGTGAAATGCTCTGCATAAATACAGAAAGACTGAACTCTAGCCTCACCCTGAGTCTCCTCTCTACTCTCGCCGCTTGCTTGCACAACGGGTGCCACACCTCGCATCCTGAAGAGCAAGAGAATGAGGCGAGTCACATACTTGTTGGGCGTTCCCGTATACCGTGCATTTTCTAAAAGGGGGTAAGCATGCTCTTAAGCGTGTTTATGTGCACGTCATTGTGTGGATGCTTGACCTGTCAGGTACATTTCCTCTCCCTCTTTGAACATCAAGTTGCAGCGGGCGCATCGAGCACAGGTTGGATGGTAGTGTTTCCCTCCTGCCTGTGATGAGAGGAGGAGAGAAGGGAGAACGAGATGTGGCTGAATATAAATTATCATCACAAGGATTTTCACAGATTGGGGGATAATCTAGAAATTGCACCCCACCTAGAACAGGTCGTTGTCTCCATATGTTTTCTAACTGTGCATGAGTTGACCACCAGTGACCTCAGAAAGTATTATGACACTAGTGGATAGCCTGTAGCTGTTTCATTAGCATGCAGAAATCACATGCTAGCCACCACCCATTCTCCCCCATCCCATAATTAGAGCAAAGATCCCTGTAGGTCTGTCACATGAGGAAGTGTGTGTACAGTATGTGTGTGCGTGTGTGTTTACAATAAAGAGTCATGTAAGTGAAGGACGTAAGAATGTGGAATATGCCCTTGGACATGCAGGGAACCCCGAGGGAACAGATCCAAACACATGGTGCAGCTGAAATGGACACGGAAAATGATCACTCTCCTGATGTCTCTCATATGTGTCTCTGTGGAGCTGATGGCTGAGGCCCCGTCCCATCACCTCTGCCTTTCCTAACACATCATTGGAGACCTTCTATTTATAGAGGCACTGCAAACGAGGAGACCTGAACTGTGTCAGCCGAGCATCCCCAGCACGCGTGTTTAAGTGTGTGCGGTGGGGTACTTTATGTAATTTTATTCTGCACTGCCTCTTCCCGCACTTCATATGGGATTTGCAGGAAATCAGTTGTACCTGAAGAGTGAGCTCCCTCTAAGAACTGCCACTGTACAGCACGGTGGCTTAACTGTATCTGAGATGCATCTTAACCACGCTCCCTGGCTACTCAGGTTACTATAACAGGAATGCCACGGGGAGGATGCAGCACTTCCGTCTCTGCTTTCCAAGCAGCAGAGCATTTACATTGGTGGTCAAACGGTATCAGTTAAGCAACTGCTGTTACCATTTCTAATGAGGAACCTCTCCGGTGGCATTAACAGGCTGTAAAATGTATTGCTGAACTGAGACATTAAGTGAAACTAAAGAAAGAAGGTTTTATGATCCTCTGCCTTCCGCTCGCCCTCTTTATATCCCCCCCTCCTCCATCTTCTCTAAAACAACTCATTAAACTAACAACCTTTGGCTCGGGAAAGGTAAACGGAAGCACTGCGCTATGAAAAAAACCCTAATTATCACTGCAGATTCGGGAAAATAATCATCTAAGTGGTTGGCATTGGACAGCAGAGAAATAATGACAAATTGGCTCAACAGTGTTGAGCAAATTTCTGAACATTAGAATAAAATAATACTTTTAAACAGATACGTGATGACTTATCGGTATCTGTCAATGTGCCAATAATAAGGTTTTTTTTAAAACCTTAATGAACTGCATTTGTAAGTCTAGGTGTGAAATCCCCTGGATTAGACTTCCTGCGAGTCAGACTAGATGCACGCTGCATCCTAAAGAAGTGCGTCATTATGCTATCAAATACTGACAGAAGACTGAATGCAAGCGAGCACAGATACACATGTTCAGAGAACAAACGACACAGATGTAGAGGGAAAAGAAAGTGAGAGAGAGACTTGCAGCATGAAGGCTGACATGTCCCCATGTCTATAAATAGACTAGAGAGGCTGACAGTCAGGAACAAAGCACTTTACACCAGCTATTCTGACAGGCAAAGGAGCAGAGGGACAACAAGACCCTGTATGTGCGTGTGTGTTTGTGTGTGTGCTTGACAAAGTTTTACTATGTCTGTTCCCTTTCCTCCAGTCCCATCAGACACAAAACAACCACCCGAGACTCTTCCAAAACATTTAATTAGCATCTGCACTTTATCACTTTCATTATTTTCAGCCCTACTCTCCTCATTACGCTCCCTTCATGTCTTTCTTAAGCCCATCTTCCACTCTTTGCTGTAGAGCCTTGGCTGTCTTTGCTGCTGACTCTTTCTGCAGTCTTTTTTAGTCAGTGTGTGCATTTTTAATCCTGCTTTCCATGTCTCCCTCTGACATCACCCTTCACTCTTTAGCCTCTGATCTTTTTTTAAACTCCCTTTTTGTCTCCACTCCTTTCACAAAGTTGTGGCTCAGTCTAGCCTCTTTTTTTTAGCTCCTTAGAGTGGAGGGAGGTTTGAGTTCTCCTCAACCTCAAGTAGAAACGGTCGATCTGCTCCGACGATCTATCAGGCTCACGCAGTGCAGCTCAATTGGTTTTGGTTTAGTAAAGCTTAACAAAAATTTTTTATCA
The DNA here is from genome assembly GCA_015106715.1 of Bujurquina vittata. Taxonomy (NCBI): domain Eukaryota; kingdom Metazoa; phylum Chordata; class Actinopteri; order Cichliformes; family Cichlidae; genus Bujurquina; species Bujurquina vittata. The sequence continues at coordinate 80,653 of VUQK01030151.1, forward strand.
CCCCTCAATCTTAAGTCAGTCACTCCCTGAAGCACAGCGGGGCTTAAACTCTGCAGAGGACACACGATGCGACTGCTCAATTACGATAACGCTGATTACACTCCACAGTTCACTCCAATTTGGATTTCTGCAGCAGTGGCATCAGTCTGGTTCCGTTCTCACCTCCAAAACTCTTCCACTGATGTATCTGCTACAGGTCTCACATTTCACCCCATACTGGGCGTGGTAATCTGCCTCACAGTATGGCACTCCATCCCTGCAACATAGAAAATAAAAAAAGACTCTGCTGTAGTGTGTCAAACGCACAGTTTGTCTTGTATGGGGAAACTGGAGATAAATAAGGAAAGAGCAGAGGTTGTGTCATAAAGAAAGAAAAACAGCATGTAGGGCATTTTGTTTGTCTCTCTCTCGTCCCCCCTTTACACACTCACTTGCTGATGTACTCTCCAGTGAGGACCATGTTGCAAGTCCGACATCTGAAGCAGCTGACATGCCACTGTTTATCCAACGCCAGAAGAGACTGACCCTGCTTGATCTCGGCTCTGCATCCAGCACAGTCTGGAGAAAAAAAGAGGGAAAAAGGGATGCAGAGAAATAGGGAGTTGTTAAAATGTTGTGGAGAGGAGCGAAATTGTAAGAGACAGGGAAAGGCAAAGTGAGCCCAAGGAGTAACTGTATATCTTTAAGCATTCACTAAGCTACTAAGTGCAGTTTTCTTCACTGCCGCCACCTTAAATAAAACCCCTGTGCTACTTTGGGATGCTGTACATCTGTGTGGTGTACTACTCTGCTGTAAGTACTGTTAGAAATGAGTGAATGCAGAGAGGAAGCAAATACACCAAACAGCTTAAACAGTGGCATAAAATTTGCCACATGTGAGACATGTACTAATCTCTACATGTCTCTTTTCTTCTCAAACCTTATACCAACACAGTGTCCATACATTCAAGTTCACCTCAGAAAGATTCCCCAGCAGGTGTTACTGACCAACACTAACAATGAAGAACAGCGCAGAGGCTGCAAGTGATACATGGCTGCAGAGTGTCAGAAAGCTTAAAAAAAGGTCAGCTCTCTGTTTGTTTGTATTAGATAGATGCCTGACTTTAGCTTAACCTTTTTTGACCCGGTCTACTGCACATGAGAGTAAGCCACCAGGGACCACTTCACTCTGCCTTGTCAGCCAAGACAAACTGTTTCGCAGTGAAAAACTGCAGTGTACGGAGCTGTGTTTCTGCAGTCCAAATCAATCTTAAAAGTCATTTAGTGATGATTGTGCTGAGGGTTTTAGTCCCAGACTGTTTTTCTACTGAGTCATTCTACAGTTCTAATTTTAGCCATTGAAGGAAATAGGTATTAGGTCATCTACAATTATGTAACAAAGTTTGTGACAAGGATTGGCCGGCTATGGCTGCAGGAAAAAGCACAATAAATGAGGATATTGCTCATCACACCTTCATCTGTGATGTCAGGTTTTTGCTTTATTATTTGCTGCTGCAGCTATATATATATATATATCTATATATA
>VUQK01030152.1:12925-31826 GCA_015106715.1 Bujurquina vittata
GCCAGCGCTTTTCCAAAGGGACCGGGTAATCCCTGGACATCTGTTGGTGAGCCATCCGCAGAGATGGGCCTGTGGAGAAGAAAGTATGTCTCTGTTTTGGCCTTTGCCTTGCTTGTGATGATGATGAGCAATATCCTGCGTGGAACAGTAGGAGCGGCTTGGACTAATGGCAGCGAAAGCAGTTACAGAGTACAAGGAGATCCTTCAGACATGGACACAGTCGTGATTCTGTTTAATACAAAACCTTTCCGTTTAGAAATGTGCTATTAAGGAAAAGGCCATTTTTTTCAAAGGCATCTTTTTTTTTGCTTTCACACACATGCACACATTAAATAAACACAGGCAGAGGAGAAAAGGCTGAAAGAATACAGAGTAGTAAGAGACCTGTGCGGTTTTTTTTTACACATCAGTGTTCTTTTGCACATTGTGACACTGAACTCTGTTTACATGGCAAGTAAAGAGACAGAAACCAACACTTAAAATCCAGACCGGAAGACAGGAAATCTTCTGTTTGCACTTAAGTCATTTCCACTTAGTGGGAATGATTAAGTATGACTACACTGTTATATTGTAACACATGGACAGTTTAGTCCAAGCAAGCCAGGTGAATTTCTGTTCCTCTTCATTTACAGGAAGCAGACATGACAAGAGGATGGTAGGGTGGTAAGCAATTTGAAAACTCAGAAATAATGATAAAGGACACTAGGACACCCCATAAACATTCAGAGTCTTGAGGAACTTAGGTGATCTGATCCACCCGTATAAAACTTTCTTTAACAACCTCCATTACCCTGGCTGCAGAAATGAGTGAGTCATCCACAGACGGCATTTTCTATGGAAGGTGTGTCAGTGGGAGATCCGATAATTACTCCAACATCCAACTTTTTCCCTAGTTGAGGCCAGCAGCATTCCCTCCTGAGTGAACTGATGGTTTACCAGAATCTATTTAAAGTCAACTGGAAGTCTTGGAACAAAGCAAATTACATTTTTTGACATATAAAATCTACCATTTAGTGTAAATAAAGGCTTAAACCAATTACCTACCCCAGGCATATATTGCGTAGCTTTGTAGCAAGCAGCAGCTACTGTTGTTGCCATGGTCGCTTTCAAAACCTATCCTGGTTCAGAGTGAAAAAAAAAAAACATTTTATCAAAATAGGTCAAATCCTTCCAGGTAATAATCTCACTTCCAGGTTGTTGTGCACATTTCTATATTTTGTGTTTAATGGAATAAAACCAGCTATTTGTACGAGAGGTTGCTATATAGTAGTATTCAATGAGATTTACATGCTGGAGTCTAGATGATGATAATGAATATGTGGAACACGTCCCTGATGTGACCACAAAATACCAAGCCTTTCATTTGTTTTGCTGAAGCACATTACTGTAGGCAGCTTTGCCACTTTGATTGAATTATTTTTTTTTAAAGAAATTTCAGTGTCATCTCATGCACATCAGATGTGGTTCAGTAGCATGGGGCTGGTGAAGTTGCGAGGCAGCAGATGAGATTGCTGATGCTGGCAGGATATCAGGGAGCCCGTTATTTGAGTGAGTTCCAGCATAAATTAATGCAAATGTAGGTGTCCACAGAAGGAGCTGCATGGGCATCACACAGTTCAGCTATGCTACCTGCCCAGGTCCAGAGTATTCTGTTTTTTTCTGGCTCGCGCAGGAAAATCACAGTCTGTTTAGAATATCATTTGCACGTGATGGTAGATTTAACAAACCTTTCTTCTTAGCGTGCTCTTTTCTTCCATTCTGTGTTTTTGAATTGTGTTTACATCTGAACTCTTCTTTTCCAGTCAAGGCTGCAATTAGGCCAGTTGGGTCATGGCGCCAAACAAACAAAAACACAAGCCTAGCAACACACTCTGGACAGCAATTTAAAGCCAGCATCATAGTAATTGGGTTAGACACTCACATTGGGCAAGGCCCACAGATCACGCCTTGTTACTCCAGATTCCTTTTTCTGATTGGATTCCTGCCCCCTTTGCATTTAGTGAGAGGCATCAGTGAAGAGGAGGAGAACATCAGTGGTTTCCCTTTACTGTCTCACTTTAGCTCAGGGAGAAGCCACTCAAGGGTCACATAATGGTACCCAACTTCTTTGCCACCCACCTACACTAATCACTTAGGGAAAATGGGAACTCCAGCCTTTTAACACCCACATAAGTGTGGAAATGACAGCATAGCTCACAGCTAAAGTGTACCGCCACCATTACAGATACTGTAACCATTTATTAAATTTACATTTGGAATTAAATTTTTTCAGTAATCAAAAAAAGGGAAAAAGGTGCACAAAAGTGGACCATGCCACACCAATAACCCTCACCTGAATGACTGACAGAGGCCACATATAACCTTATTTTATACCAGCATTGTGACTCTCAAGGTTTTTTTCTCACAAAGCTCCGTGTTATTCACTTTTTGCCGGTCTCATGTGTACCAAAATGCACAGACAAGGAGCTGCTAAGAGTCCTTTGCAGGCAAACAGTTCCGTCATTGGATCCTCACCTCTCACCATCTGTCCCACAGCCAGCCTCTGAGGGATGGCTGAAGAGTGTTTGAGACAACGTGTCCCGGATCTTCAGGATTTTCTCAGGATGGGGATTTGGGAGACACAGAACGTACACTTGTCAACAAAGGTGCCACCCGTCATCATTTTACATGAAATACAATATGATAGGTGCACGGCCTCATATTGGGTGGTTTTCCCTGAGTGGGTGCTGTTTGGGGTAAGTGTCCAGACGGTTACTATCTCTTGTCTGCCACCAGCTCTACCTAGGGGCATGCTTGGTGAGATGGAAGTTCAGAAAAGAATCTAGGCAACAATCCTTCCCTGCAGCAACAAGGAGTTTGCATTTCAACATCATTACATCTAGTCTAAGTCAAGTAACTGACAACCTGTCTTTTTGGATTGTCCAACCATGAATTGTTAATGGACACCGCAGTTCCCTTGAGCTTTTTTAAGTGTCTATATTTCTTGGAGTCATTCATAATCAAATGGCAGTGGTGACAATCTGTAGAAATTCACAACGTGAGGGATGAACAGACAGTATCATTTGGGGTTTTTTTTGTGCTCTGACTTCCTGTGTTCTGTGCGTGTGTGTGTGTGTGTGTGTGTTTATATAGTTATGTGTCTGGCCCATTAGACGGGCACTGACAGGACCAGTGGTGTCCATGAGGCCTGTGAATGAGCTCTCTATTTTCACTGTTGATTTTCTGGGACTGGCTAGCATGCAGTTGTCACTTATTACACAGAAGTCTACCCAGTAGAGCATGTCTGGCTGACTCCAGAAGATCAACTTGTCATTTCTCTCAAAATGGAGAATGAGAAGAAAAAGACAGGGGAAGAGGTTTGGGGGAAATATGCTATGCCTCACTCAGCTGTACAGTAGTTGGACTATATCTCTCCAAACACAACGAGTAATGTGCCCAATGGTAAGCTAGAGGCATAAGAACAAACTCAGGATTTATCTCCATATGTGAGAGTTGAGACTTTGTAAAGGCTAAATGACACCTCTCCAATGGAAGCAGAATGGATGTGTTTAGTTTTTCCATGCGCTGCATCTGCATTTTGTTTCATTTTTATTAAATAAATACCAACACAGTGCAATATGTCATGTTTTATAGGTCATCTGAGGTTGTACAGTAGTTAAATAAGTTTAAGACCTGCTAAGGCCCACATACTTTTTAATTTGTCTTTATACTTAAAACCTTAGAATTTAAAGAAGTTGACGTTAATGTAATCCCTCTTTTCAGTCTTGGAAACAGATATGCAGATTGAAAGAACACCACAACCGAGTCATATGTCATAGCCGTCATCCACGACCCTGCCCCAAGGTGCAAGCTTAGGAAATCGCAATGCTGACTAATGTTCTGACTCAGCACTGAAGTCTAATGTAAAGGGCAAATGCCATATTACAATTGTGAATTACTTGTTACTCAGTTGATCAGGCTATGAACTAATGATATTACAAGGGGATTATTTCAAGACGGATTCATTTTTTATATTGCAATATCCCAAGGCACAATTACATCATTTTAAGGTCACCAATGAAAATTCTTTTTTTCTACCTTGCCAACAATTCCATACTGTGCTGGAAGGCATATCAGGAGCAAAACAAGTCCTCATTGTGTCTGAGCATTTTTACCTTGGAACTCCAGTGTACCACAGTTTAAAAAACACTGACAATCAAGGTTTAATAAAAGAATAAACCTAATCAAGCAACCCAGCATGAAGAAAATTGGCTTGTAGCCCTTTTAATCCTCACAGTTGAGGGTTATTATTTTATGCTAAAAGGCTGAAGAAAAAAAAACAACAAAAAACAAAAAAACCCTAAATGCTGAAATCATATTCGTGTGATGTTATATCGTGTTATTCATTTTATTGTCAGCTTCATATCATTTTGCCTAGCACACTGAAATTAAACAATGTCACATCTCAACATTTCAGGTAGTACTGTACACTCCCAGCAAATGCAAATATGATCAGCACAAATCAATTCAATTCCGTTTTATTTATGTTGCACCAATGCATGACAAAAAGTAACCTCAAGGTGCATTAGACTGTAAGATAAACACCCCATCAGTCAAAATGACCCCCTATGGGCAAACAATGGGCAACAGTGGGAAGGAAAAACTCCCTTTTAACAGGAAGAAATCTCTGGCAGTACCAGACTCAGTTCATCTGCCAGTTGGGGCTGAGAGGAGAGAGACAGAATAAAAGACATACAGTGGAATAGAGCCAGGGATTAATAATAATAACTGCTTTATTGGTGCAGGACTTTTTAGTATTAGGTTTTATATACTTTATAGTACTTTTCTTACTGCACGCACTGCTGCTTTGGCTGTAGCAACTGTGTTAAATTGTAAAGAGCTTTGAGTACCATTAAAAGCACTATATAAGTGTAAGGCATTATTATTATTATTATTATTATTATTATTATTAATAATAATAATAATAATAATAATAATAATAATAATAATAATAATAATAATAATAATAATAATAATAATAATAATAATAATAATAATATTTATTACTCTGGAGTTATGAAGACAACACAAGCTTTCTTTAAGATGCAACAAACTTTCTGATTCGCTCCCTCTGCCGTGCCCTGCCCCTCTCTCCAGCTTCGTTGTTTTCTGTCAGGTTATTCCTCTGCCTCTTTTAATGTTAACACAAATGCAAATCAATATATTCCTAATGCAGTTTCAGCATTGTGCATTCATCTTTGCCAATTAGCCTCTACAACAGATCATTTTGTTTGTTTCTCAGTGTGGTTTCACTCTAGATTGTTGACAATTCCTCCAACAGTCTTTTTTAAGCAAACCCTTTATGCAATGATCAAAATGATCAGTCTGCAAATGGATTGATTTATCCGTGGAGGTGCTGTCCTCCCTCTGCAGCATCACCATTTACCCCACTTGCATCAATCATGCTTATGTCCCATAATGCAATCAAAAGCTTAATGGCAAACACAGCCCAGTGGCACAATGCTGATGCAAGACATTTTTCTTGCTGGCATAAGTGGTCACGTAAATAAATGAGTTAGGGTAATCAAGGAATAGAGACGGTTGTAGCTCTGGGAGCTTGTGTGTATGTGTGTGTATGTGCATCCATCTACAACATCAGCCAATTATTGATCACATTCACAGTTGCAAGAGCATGTTGGGCAACCTGCTGGCTAGCTTGACAGGCATCCTTGTCAGCCTAATTCTTCTTGCACTGCTTGTTTTACCTTCTTTTCTCTTCCTCAACAGGGTGCAGTACCCTCGAGGGTTGTTCATGTGACAGGTGTCCCAGTTGATAGGGAAAGCACAAAGACAAAGCTAAAATGGGAAGTAACCTGCTTCAGGCTCCTTCTGTAATATGTCACAAGTGAGCAGTGAGCAATGTAACAAATAATTGAGCAAATAAACAAACATATTTGAAAGCAACAGAATCATTATGTGACTGAACTGTGTTCAAAAGTTGGGTGTTAGGAATCCTTAAAATAGCTAGATGTGCAGCACTTTGGCATAGTGAAGGTGAGGTAATCACTATTCAGAACGCAAAGGCTCTTTATTATAGGGATACACTGCAATGATGCAAGGCAGTCTTGCGTGAAATTGAAGAACTGACATACTGTTTTCATCTCCTTTTTTTATTTGTCAGCTTTGCACAGTTCAGTAACAACTTGAAGCAGTCATTCACTCAAATCCAGTGACACTGTGTTGTTGTTTTCCTTTTACTCTCATGCTCGAGTCATTCCTTATCATCGCACTGAATGGGGCAGCTGATTGAAGAATATTTTAGCGACACCTTAAAACTCTTGCGTCTGCTCTTGGATGGTTGAATCCCTGTGACTGAGTGAGAGAGACCTTCCTTTGACATGCTACAATAATATGTCCAGAAGAATGGGTGATAAGGGGGTTTTTGGGAAGGGACTGTCAGCAAAAATGAATCTCAGCAGGACACAACACTGGCAACGGTTCAGTGGTTCACAACATCCTGGCAGTTATTCACAATGACAACTTTTCAAACACTGCTTTGCGTGATTTTCCCCATAAAAAAATGCATTTGTCTAGCAAAAAAAAACAAAAAACCTCTACCTGGGTTATAACGGGTGACTGTATTCCACACTTGTGTCAAAAAATAAATAATTAAAAAAATAATATATAAATATATATATATATATATATATATATATATATATGAATGAATAACTGATGAATAACTTTTTAAGTAAATGTTAAATTGAAATTAAATTGAAATAGTAAGTTTTTACTTGGATTTGGTGTTATTCTGCATGTTACACTTTTAAGATGCAGTGCAACTCTCCACTCTTTTGGGTGCATCTCAAGTTTAGTGACCTAATTATTAAGGTTCAGTTACTTTATTCACAAAACTTGTAGGAAAGTTTCTTTCTCAGTCCGCAACGGGCCTTTCATGTCATCAATAGAGTGATTTTGGCAGAGATGCACGGCAGATTTTATTGATTTGACAGACTCCAGCCTGAAGCATGTGTTTGAAGTCCTTTCTACTGACCTGCAGTGTTTGCTTCCTGCTACTGTAAGGGCATTTTGTTGACAAAATTAATTCTTTATTTGGCAAAAAGAGCACCTGCCTGGCATTCTGTGTGGATTCACTATTTTGTTAAAATTTTCAGTAAATAAATAAATGTAAATTATTATATTATATTATATTATATTATATTATATTATATTATATTATATTATATTATATTATATTATATTATATTATATTATATGTGAGACCCTGAATTGGATAAGCGGAAGAAGGAATAGATGGATGGATGGATGGATGGATGATATTCTGGAGTTAAAGTGTGATTAGGCAACGAGTGAAAGAATTACTTAGAAACAATTAATTCTTTGTGTACAGGCTGTGATCAGTTGACCTTTGCTGCTACTCTGTTATTAACTGCTCTATGTGGATTTAGCCAACTGAATTCAACACAAAGCAGATATTATATGAGCACTCATGATTGATTTCCAACCCCTAGACAGTATAAAGTGCCATAGTACAGGGTTTTCTCTCCCCCTTTTTGCTCTCCCTTGATGTCCTTCCTCTCTTTGTGCTCAGGTGGAGTTATGCAGGTCCCTCACTGACCTGCTGGCAGAACCTTTTGATTTCCTGCTCGTCAGCTGACACACCTGCTCCTCATCAGCTCATTACCTACCAGTATTTAAGGACCAGCTCTAACTCTCATTCTTTGCCAGATTGTTGCGGTGGTCATCAGGCTGTCTGATGCTAGCTGGAGGTCCTGGGTGATTCCATTGCCAATGTCACTTCTTTCTGCTTCTTAGTAACCTTCCTTTCCAGTTGGAGAACTCTTTCCCTGTGCTCACCCACAACCCTAAGCTGGTTCATTCCTGAAAAAAAAAAAAAATGTGTTTTCAATTTCTTGCAAACTCACCTTCCTGTTCATCTTCTTACCTCCTGGAGAACTCTGGCCAGCTGCTCTCGCAGCTGCCAGCTTCACCTGGAAGTCCAAGTAAGAATCCAATTCAATCCAAATTTCTAAGTCTTCAGTATTGCTCTGGCAGCGAGGATTAACCTAATTCTCCTCTCTGACACAAGTCTCCTCCTCCTGCTCTGTGAACTGAAGCTCTCCTGTGGCTCCTCCGTTTGCAAATTCCTGCTGTTTATTCCTGAACTACAGTAAAATAAATCTTTTAAAAACGGCATACTGTGTGTGTTAATGTGTTTCAGCATCCACTGCTTTAATTACCTTCACTGGTTATGACAGAAGTTAGCATAAAAGGTGAACATTTTTGAGTTAATCTAATTAAAGGAATCGCAGTAAATTTAAATTGTCTTGCGCCCTTGATGCAAGCTGACGTTGACCACGAACACCAGAGCCTGCTCTGCACCAGTCCAACAGAGTCCATCACTGTAAAATTCATTACAGTACTTCTTTTTGTAATAATACAAAATTGGTATGCGTCATTTTATTTCACAAGACATTTATGGAAATCATTTCAGCAATCATGAAGCCTATAAGAAGCAATGTCTCATTAGAAAACTCTAAAATTAATTAGGACATTGCAACTAAGCTCTAAATATCCACTTTATACAATTTCACTTGCGGAACAGTCTATGAAAATAATCTTTTATCTTCTTCTGTCTTTCTTACATCTTTCTTACATTTCTCTCCTTTTTTCGCTACATATGGCAACTGCAAATTATCCAGCAGACACCGTGTGTTTGGCAATGTTTTATTGAGCTCATTGAAAGCTTGAATTTGAAATTACCTGCAACTCAAACATTACTCCGTTCATGCTGGCTACTCTTCTGTAGTGTTAACTTCTAAAGTACTTATCACAGGAATGAGAAGGAAAAAAAATGAATGTGTTCATGGCGTAACTGAGCAAGGGTTTCCATGCCATCACTGGAAGCAGTGTCAGGCTGTAGCACACCAAAAATCAACCCATTCAGCATAATATTCATTAGCTATCAGATTTAAATGCTCATTATTTGACGGTGCAGGAATGCCACTCTAGATTATATTATTTAGCTAATACAAACTGTCTTCTTCAGTATTAGATTGTAAATTATAATAACAGCCATGATTAGTTTTCTAACCATGATTTTGTAAGTTCTGTCTGATCAGTGAGAGCAAAATGACTTTTTAAACTTTGTTTAAAAAAAAATAAAAGCAATAAAGTAGAAATTATTTTATTACAAAAAAATTTCCATATTTACTGTCTATTGGTGAATTTTACTTACAACCTTTTTTAAAGATGAATATTATTTCTTACAGTGAAGCTTTATGCAACATGTACTATACGGTCTTTTAGTGCAAAGTTTACAAAGTTTTTGAAATTCCCATGTGAATGTTAAAGTTTTGTGATCAAACTAGTTTGTGTGAACCCTTTTGTCCTGCCAGATCTGCTTTAATTGTCCACACATTATTCATAATGTGACGATTATGCTCGTTATATTCACAGTAGACAATTGAAGGGTAATTTCCCCCCAAATTGCTCATGATTATAATAATCTAAAGTCATTAAATGCTTTACTATAAAAAGAGGACTAGTTTTCTTACTTTATTCTGTGCTTAAAACTCCTCTTTTTGTCTCTCTCTCTCTCTTCTGTTAGACTTTCACAATCTTCCTCCTTCCACTCTGACATATCCCACCAGGCCTCGCGTCCCTACACTGCACTCTCTACAATGCATTTGACCAGCTTTCAAAAAGCATGTTCTTTCCCCTAGCAAAGTCTTTTCTTCTGTACCTTGCCCTGAATTCCATCTTCCATTAAAACACAGATCCCCAAGGCATATCATTAGATATTTTAGATGTTCTTCCACTTTTATATATAAATAAACTAGTTTATGACTAACAAGTACAAAATGGGGCATTTTGTTCTCAGTGGGACATGGAAAGTATTGATCTAAATAGCAGCGCTACAGAAGAGTAATGGATTGGTCCAATATAACATTCTCTTCATATTATTAGCCTATGTGGGCCTCTGGCCAGGTTTGGCAGTGAGGGAGCAGAACTGCAGGGACTCCCTCTTTTGGCAGCTGACCGAACCACAATGTACCGGATCCTTGTGTTCCTACAGCAATTGGTTGGCTGGAGTCATTCTTAGAGATACAATGAGAAGTTTAGTCATTTAGAAGATGCTCAGAGTAGAGGTGCTACACCTTTGAATCAAAACACCCAATACTAATATCTTCCAGGCATTTGTAATGCCTTGAACTGGATAAACTGGATGGATGGATGGATGGACGGACTGGAAGGAAGGATTGTCATACAGGATATAATATTCACATTTAGTGGATGCAATCTCCTTCCAAGACTATAAGCTTATTATTATTTTTATTATTAACCACCCCTATAAATAGGATAGTTCTCCCTAGTGAAGTTGAGATGGTAGATAAACCCATGTTTCACACAGTACTTACATTACACATTGCACTGGTGACCTTTTAACGGCTTGAGTGGCACAATTAATAAGGCGATACAAAATATCAACCGTGTCTGATGATAAAGGCCACAGAGTGGGTCCCAATTTGTCCCAGCAGGGTGGTGATGAGCTCATGTCAATACGTGCATTCTTACAATTATCTGAAACTTATTTGACATTCAACAGAAATTCGTCCTATCTGTATGTGGGCCTGGATTGTGAGCTGTCTGCTTTCATGAACAGGAACAAAGGTGGCAGCCGGATAGGCAGCTATTATTTATGGCTGTCATCCTTTTCGGGGGGCAAGTGTGGAAATGGGGTTGGAGAGCTGAGTCAAAATTCTGCTGTTTGACTAGGACTTCAGTAAAGACGCCCAGATCAAATCAGATCTGAAATGTTCATCAGTTTCACAAATGGTACAAAATGGCACAAGAATTACGGTGCACTTGAAAAAGAAACAAACCCAAAAAAAACCCCAAAAAACCAAGCTCAGTACACAGCAGCACAGTAACACAAATGAGCACTGCACCTTTCAACTTATCACCAATCCCACAGCTGCTAAAAAAGTTACACATTTTGTAAGTGGCCCAATTTGCTTCTTTAACATCTGTATAAAAGGATGCAGTCACTGCCCATAAAACCATAAGGATACAATTTCTGCATCGTTTAAAAGTGAAACTCTGGCCCTGACGTTTGTGTGCATGTGTGTTTTGAGGCTTTTTAGTTTAAATGAAAGAGAAATGATTCATTCATTATTCCCTGTAATTATTTTTAAAGCAGCAGTAGGAGCAGCACTACTGAAATAGTCTAAATGAAAAACTGTTTGTGATGTTGTAATATGGAGAGCCCATCATTCCTAAGATCCCAGTAATAAAAAAACAAACAAGAAAAAAAGAAAAAAAAAACAAATTTCCAGACATTTTACAGATAGAACTAAAAGACATTAAACAAAATTTTAAAAAGAAAGGAAACAGCAGGGACCAGCAAAATCCTTGCCACCCATTCACAGCCATGGTGTTGGGTGCATTGGCAATCTCTGATGGTGTAATAGTAGAGAAAGACTGTGGGTAATACTGCATTTCGATATAGTCAGAGGTGGAAAATGGGTGTGTGGATTATGAAAAAAGCCCTAACACTGTTATCGTTGACTGTCTGTGTGTGTGAGATGCGATGTGACAGCTGAGCAGAGCTGTGAGGGCAGAGATGAATTCACAAATGGTAGCCCCAGGGACCTGTGGGTTAGGGGGGAAGGTGGTGGGGAAGGGGCGAGTGGGTAACGGTGCATGCTGGGGAGAGTAAGAGAGAGGGCTGGGAGGTTATCAAGGGCTACCGAGGGTAAACTGCAGTGTGGTCAGGATTCTCCCATTTCCACTCTGCTCCAAATGAAATGCAACAACAATCCCACTATTTGGGATTTATTCTCTTCAGATGAGAAAAACATGAGAAAAGCATCGCGTATGTTGAGTTATGTGACGCCCTCATGGCCTGAGGTGACTTTCAAGGTAAACAGCAAAGTCATTAGTTTGGATTTTTTTTTTTCTTGTAAAGAATTAGATGAGAATTTGATGCCACTCTGACATCAAATGTGAAGCTACACCTGGCAGCTGGTTAGCTTTACTTGGTAAAAAGTGTGGGAGAGCTAGCCTGCCCTTTGTTTTAATCTAGAGGGATTTCTTTGGAGTCTCCAGTGGGTGCCTGAAAACACCACCGTGACCCCAATATACTCCATTAAGTCATTCACCTCAACCAAGAAATACTCACATGCAAGAAATACACTCCATTTCCAGTCTATGCCAGCTAATTGGCTGATGTCTGTAGCTGCATATTTAACAGACAGAATATGACAGTGGCATCGAGCTTCTCATCTAACCACTAGCTTTACTGTATTATTATTATATAAAGTAGTTTTTATTCTATTCTTGAAACATATATTACAATACATTATTAGTATTAGTATCTTTATGAGTGTTTTGGTGATGGTGGCGTTCAGCTGGGCCACAGAATATGATTCGCATCGTTTTCATACTCATTAAACCATTCGGGGGGGACATTGATAGAGGCCATTCTGTTAAATTCTATATTAGAATATTGAAAATGTGCACATGTAGTCTGTTTTAAGCCAGCAGCACATCCTCATTCCCTTTTGCCAGTACATACAGGCATTTCACGATATCCTCACGTACTAATAAAAAGTCCTATCTTATCCCCTTTTGTCATCCCCATGATTCATAAAGTCTTGCAGTTTATCCAGCGGGAATCCCTCAGAGCGTGTGTGTCAAATAACGTCCTCAGTGTGCCAGTATGGACTTTGTACCCTTCAGACGCATAATGACCTTTCAATAATTCAGCTCCTTGTCTTTCATGGTTATGAGTGCTCTAGAGCAGCCACAGTCACACTGACTGTTACTGAACTGTAGTTTGAGGTATATTCATGGCACACGTGGGGCAGAAAGTGTTTCCAATTTACTTTAATTTTTTTCCTTTTAAAAAAAATTCTATTCTTTCACATTTCAACTATTTGTCACCACCTCACATCTCTAACCCTCCATCTGTCACTTCTCTGTCCTTTCCTTCCACCAGGACAACAGATGGTAACTGTGGATGCTAATTTCTGTCATGTTTTGGCCTTCAATCCTCCCTGAACAATACAGCTGCATGTTTCTAGACCTTTTTAAAACAGGTATTAATGACAGATTGCAGATGAAATTAGACGTCAATCTATCAACCTGCCATTGCTCCGTAGTGCCTTTTAGCTGAGCTACACACATATTCTCATCAGTACTGGTCACATTAACAACAGATGCCACCACAAGTGAGTCTGACAGCAGACAGGGACGTAGTGAGTGCGTGTGTCGACTGTGCTGTTGTGGGTGGGTGGGTGATGGGGTGCCTGCCGCACAAAAAAGAGAATATCAAAAATAAATAAATAAAAACAAAAATTTGGCATTTTAAATAGCTGCACCGTCTCTTGCACGGCCGATCGAGGACATTAATCAAAAGGACACGCCCTGTTGAAATTAAATCTCACTTTTATTCACTGGAGGAGATGTCTGTAAAGAATGATGTCTTCCCTGCCCCGTGCTAAAACTACGTAATCTAGGCTACAGACTTTATCATTGGATGGGGATGGTTTGTGCCAGGTACAGACAAATGATACGAGTGAACCCTACTCTACTTTATGTTGTCATATGTCACATCTATGTAATCATAATTGATGACTGACTGTGTCAAGTTGTTACGAAGCTCAAAAGCCATTTTTTTATGAGACTGTTGCACAACTGAAGCCTGTTGCTTTTGGTATTTTTGCTGGACTTTGCATTCATAACATGCTGAGCATGGTTCCTTGTCCAGAAAATATCTCTGAATTTTGACTGAATGTTTTGTCTATGTGCATATGTTTACACTTGCATTTGCATGCACTTTTTTATTATTTATTAGCAGCTTGCACACTTTTGCCTGCTGTGGGACTTTGCTTGTGGCCACGTAACCGACACATATTTCAGGTAGATACACTTTTCACCCCTAGAAGAAGGTCCTCAGAGAGGTCTTGTTTGAGCAAAAATTCTCACCATGTCTTACTGTAAAAAGTGAAGGAGTGCTTGCTGCACTGGTGTACTTCCATGCATAAGGAAGAGATGGCAGCATTAGGGAAGCTTTAAAAATATATCCACAAAAGGCTTTTCATTTATTCAGCTCTGCAGGCATCTAAGGTCTTGAATACATTAATGAAGCAAGTGCTTTAACTTGCTACAATGATAAAATGCCGTGCTTGATTTCAAATAAATATATAAATTAGAAAAAAAAGTTTTCATTTTTGCACAAAATTGTTTTGTAGATCACAAAATATAGTCTTTGCATCAGCTACTTAACTTTCATATTTAAAATGCATTTTATAAAAAGTTTCCGTGTTTTTAAAATTGAAATGTGGAATTGTTATAAAAGTGGGACACTGTTTGGTTAGTTGGGGTACCTGAGAAGACTAGCGACTAGCTAAGATTACCTAAATGCAATCTTTTAAGAAAAAAACATACACACACTGTAGAAGTGCCACAGATATAGATGATATAATGCACCATAGTTTGACGCACATATCATCGAACAAACACCCCTGCTTTTTTAAGCCTCTGAAAACTGCCATGTTCTATTTTCACAGCTTCTTATCTCAAATAATGTATAACAAAAGAAAAGAGAAGGGGAGGGGAGATAGTAATAATGTTTTCGCCGCCATATACTGGGAATGGATGTGCACCTAATGAAACGGACAGCACAGAGGACATGTTGCTGATATAGTGGTAATTACCAGCTGCTGCCACTGCAATACCTACACTGCCTCAGCCACATGCTCATAGCCCTGAGCATTACTTAGGCAGTGCTCAGGGCAACTCTTCAATCAGCACTCGTCTCCCTGTCTGTTACTGCTCTTGTCAGTGTCTGCCATGGTTTGAGGTTGTTCATCATTCTTTGCACAAGCTTCCAACAGATTGTCGATCACTTCTTACCTGTGCTGAGTGACACTACAGCTAATAGGTTCATTTTAATTATGAAACATTCATTTAAAACCTGAAACAGAAAAATCTGTAACAGCGGGTGTGTATTATGCCCTGAATGTGGCCTATGTCAACAAAAGCATTTAGAGATTCAGACATGTGGGGCATGAATAAAAACCCAGCTGATGCATATTTTCACTCCGATGTTCATTAGTCATTTGATTGCTTGCTCCTAAAGGAAGAATTCTCATTACAGCAAAACAGGTCTCCCATTGTCATAAAACTGACAAACAGCCTAACCTACACCATTAAAAATTTGCTAAGCTCATAAACAATGACCATAATAATATACATGCATGTGCATGGTTATCTGTAAGCTGCAGCTGGATCTTTAGGAGTTTGGAATCCATTTGTGGATACTGTACCACACTTTTAAGCCTGTGCATTAAAGTCACAGGGTTGGAGTAATGATGCCACGTAAAGAAAGGTGCAATCCATTACTTACTGGATGCACCGAAGATCTGAAGGGTGGGGTGGGGTTGGGTTGGGGTGGGGTGGAGGGTAAGCAGCAATATAAAAATTGCATGCATTAAAATCCCAAATTGCAGCGACTATAGTACGTGGGATGAAATGGTTGGACAACACAAGCAATTGCACCTACATAACAGTCAGTCGGTCAATCCCATTCACTGTTTCAAACCCAACAGACGGCCCATTAAGTGAAGAAACATGTTTGAACAACAAACAATTATGCGCAGAACCAAGCACTGTGAGTGGAACTGCAACACCTGCAGAGACCCTTAAAGCTAATTTGGGAGAAATCCTCTGAGTGAGACATTAACTCAGCACAAATGCTATGAAAAAACTCAATTAACATTTAACCAAGTGATGAAATACAACAATACAAACAAGTGCGCCTCTGGGCACAATGAAAATAAGCCCTCATTAGCCAGATGGAAATTATTAATATGAGATAATAAGAAGACCTCCCCCAGTGCACGCCTGTGTGGGGGTGAAAAAGTTAAATATGTTGCTTTTATTTACCACAGATGAACATTTATGATGGATATTCATAAGAAGGAAAAAATACATGTTTACTTCACAAGGAAATTCCAATTTGAGAATATAAACAAACTTGTTATATTCCACTTACTTTATTTCTCTACGTCAGCGCTATTTCAGGCGATCCTCTTAGTTTGGAAAAGAATATTTACACCAACCTACTAAATAATATTTGTGTCTCTCTTTACAGTTACTAAGTCGTTGGGCAGCTACGTGGACAGCTACACTGATTTCAGTGTTTCTGGTCTTTGACTTAGACAGCTTGCTTATCTTGACTCTGCATCATAATGGAATTAAAGCATTAGAGGCAGAAGTGCTGCTACAAGAGCGGAAATTGGCCTGACTTTTTTTTTTTTCTTTTCCGATGTCCCCCCCATTAATGAAGTCATATATCATTCTAAAGACTGCTTATTCTGCTGCTGTCGGTCTTGCGTTGCACTGTAGTCGCCTCAAGCCATCTTCTTGACACATATTCCTGACCCCACTGATGAATAAAGGATCGCTTTGGGATCTGTCCTCTGTCATTCAATTCTCCTCACTCTACTTGGCATCTCCCTGAATCTGTCGAATTTGAATTTCAGCCTGTACCAGTCAGTTATATATTCTTCACCCTCCACAACCTCACAGTTTATGACTTTCTCCAGACTCTGTAAAGTATGAAAGGAAAAAGGTAATCTTTAACATGATGTTCCTGCAGCGCTGTGAGACAGCATTGCAGCTACGTTGGAGCCACATGCATGCAAGGCTGCCATGCACGCATTTGATTTATGGAACACCATCAGCCCATATATCCACCGCTATTATTGTACTCAGCAGCATTTTTTCCTGCACTTGCTGCATGGATTGATTGCATAATTTATTTACTTTGTGACAGATTTGAAATAGGAAGTATCACACCACTGAGTAACCTTGGTGTTTCATCCGAGCACAGCTGCGAGGCCGTCACTCTGAAGAAAGCAAAGTGTGAAAATGCTAATTTCATTTCATTTCACTTACCCAGTCGAGGGTCGTAGTTAGCTGTTTTCATTTCTTTTTTCAGTATTTTCCCTTTGCATTAATCTAAGATCAGTATGAGTTGGTTAAAAGGTCCCTGATCATAAACTGGGTAATACTCATGCTTACCCAGTTTAACATGCTCGTGCTTAAATTCAACAGCTTGTGAAGGCACGCTCATTGAATTACACGCAGGGAAATAAATGGCCAAGATATCGAGCCTTTTGAGGGATTTTTAGCTGAGGTAACACAATAACTGCGCTGGTAGGAATTCAGTGTCTTTATTAAGAACCTTTCAGCAGTATGAAGGCGCAGTTGCTTTTGTGGGGATCGAATTTATGATTGTATAATTCAGTCCCTCAAATAACTAGGTCACCCCTTTGCCCATATTACAACATGACGCTCTTGCAATTAGTCCCCATGCGAGACTGTGCATATATGGAATAGGAGCAGTGCCATCAGTCCATTTTCTATTGTTAGGTATTTCATCAACATTATCTGCTAGTTAATGTATGAACCTTAGCTTTTTGTTGCCAGAGGCCCAGAGCAGAGAATATAAAATTAATATTTCATAGTGCTCCAAACCTGTCAGACAAATTTATGTGGACATTCCGTCAATAAATGCTTGAAAGATTGATGGAATGTGATGTCCCCGGGTGGAGCACGAAGCAGCTGGTGGGATTGTTGATACTGTTTTACTGTTAGTTATTTCTTTTAATCTATGGGGCAGCCAGCTAATGCTGTGTTGCACGTGTCAGCATGGTGAAAGAAGAAAAGCATAGTTTTGCCGTGTAACACAGAGTGTGTAACATCACAACTCACATGCACATGTTTAATTGGTAAAGCACAAGTATTCAAAGTGGGTTCCACAAACAAAAACAAGATGTTTTTGTATACAGGAAAAGTAATATCCTAATAAAAAGAGATGATTTTAATGTTGTGGCTGACAGGTGAATGCAAAAGGTTTGTAGTCAAATTGTGTCTCTTGTGCTTTAATAACCTAATTTAGAATATCACTTTCTACTATCAAACTATTTAGAGAAGATTTCACACAAACTTTGAAAAGGATTTATGCACAGCTCTGTAACTCAGTCCTAAAATTAAGATGTACAAGGGCTATGTTTTCAAAGATTAATGAGCAGAAATTACCATGAGCTCTCTGTGCTTCTGTGACATTTGTCTGCTACCTGCAGGTCCTGGGGCATGTGCCCAGAGGGTTGCCTCGAGGGCCACGGCCATCCGTGGCATCAGAATGGACACTCAAAAAGGCCAATTACAGAAAAGGCAAAGATCTAAAAGCCAGCCGGGAAAATGTCTTTTTAATTAGGAAAAAAGGAAATAGACATTACTTTTGCACTTGAAATACATACATATACTTGTTACACAGTTACTAAAACAATTTGAGTACATACACTAAAGGAGGATTGCATATTCTGCCTATTTTTAATCTTCAGAACTCTGTGTGATAGTTTGAATTGATCGACTATGCGGGCATCCATGCCCAGAGACATAAAGATTTGTGAATATTTACCAAAACACTTTCACACAATACCTGCCCCTCATTTTTTTCTTAGTTCTTAATTTGTCATCGTTATCATTTAGCTGAATGCCAATGCAAATGTTGTATGTTTCTGCACAGAGAAACACACAAGCCGAGGACAGAAGGACCGCATAATATTAGTAGTGACAAAGACAGATCCAAACCCCTGGAACAGCCTTCAATGGATTTGACATGGTCCCATCTTGCCAGATCTGTCAAACTCCTCTTGAACTTTTCTTTCTATTATTTTGTGGTGAAGAACACAGTACAGCCTAGAGCAGCTCCTGCATGGGTTTGAAGTAATGTGCTTTACCCTGACAGTGATGCTAAAGGGCCTGGGCTTGGGGTAGGGGGGGGGGGGGGGGGGAAACAGCACAAGTGTGCCCGGGCAAGCTC
>VUQK01030156.1:1373-18314 GCA_015106715.1 Bujurquina vittata
GGGTGTGTTTTTGGGGTTGGGGGGGGGGGGGGGGGGGGGGGGGGGGGGGGGGGTTGCTAACCTTCAAATGAGGTCAATTGACAAGCAGAAGCTACTCTGGCACCTGCTTGTCATTATTTTGGAACATTTTTGCACAATACTGTATGTTTTATGTAATGATGAGGAAAATGCTGCAATAACCACGAAAAGGAGGTCAGAGGAATGAAAAACATCAGACAGGAATGACAGGAAGAGAAAATGTGCAGAGCTCCAACATACTCCTGCTGTCAGTCGCAACAGTTAAGGCTATAAATAGCATCTGTGATGAGGGGGAAAAATGACAAACAACTGGAGCAAATATTAAACGCTTTCACAGTCCATAAAATTGGGAAAAAATCACCACTGAACTACAAATATAAGCAGGCAGTCTTCTCCTTAGTAGAAAGTGTAAAGTTTTCTTTTGATGACCCAAGACACCAGTAACAAGATTTCCCTTCCATGCACAGGCAGTGCTGATGAATGAATCTGTACTGCCTGCACAAAGAAACGAGTTTAAACCATCATCAAGACTTCAGACCAGCAATAAATGAACCCGTACGCACCCACAAGCACAGACACCTCCTCCTGTAAAGTCATAAGAATTTTCTTCTTTCACCGTCAGAGCAATAATAACTAGCAGCTGAAAAAATATAAAAATACAGCATTAAAAACTCCCCTAATATATTCTATTAAAGTCCTGCATTTTTAAGTGCAGGACGCTGACTTTTTGCCAAGATTTATAGAGCATGGCTGAATGAAGCTGCTGTCAGCACTAGTTAGTTTACAAGGACAAACAAACGGCCTGTAAATCTCCTCAGATAACGACCTCTGGTAGTTCCATGCATGATAAAAAAGTGAAGAGAAAGAAACTGCAGTGTTCTTGTATTGCAGACCTCTTTTTTTTTGGGACATCTGTGCTTTCTCATGTATGCCGCTGGATGAAACACATGCACACGCTCTCACACACAGAGACAGATTTTCAGTCACCCACCAGTTCCAGCGTTGGGGGCTGGGGTGGATGTAGCGGCAGCCCCACCTTCTGCTGCTCCTGCAGAGGCCTCAGCAGCAGGAGTAGGAGTTGCAAAGGCTTCTGAAGTTCATGCAAAACCCCAGGAGATGACAGAAACACAGGGAGAGAGACAGATGACGAAATAAAGATAAAAAGAGAGAGAGAGAGAGAGTCAGGAAACCAGAGGAAAAGAGACTGTTAGGAAAAAGAATATGATTAAAAATGAATCGGCACTTTTTCAGCTGTTTTCAAAGAAAAGGCAGCTTACAGAACTGTTATGTGACATCAGTGACTGACAGGTGAATGAGCAAATGGGAATACAGACAGGAGGCGCTACAGCAAGGATTAATCTACTGCACAAAGAGCCGAATAAGCCAGGAATCTACAAGTGTTACAGCTGCCATCTGTAGCTGTAGACATGTGACAGGGTTTGATAGAATTGCTTTTCACAGAGAGCAAAGAAAAGCATTACGGCCTATCAAACAGGACGCATGAGTGCAGCAGTGCATGTGTATATACAAGCCAAAAGTGAGCATGTGGTGAGTATGTGGAGTGTTTCTGCAGGAATACTGAGTCTAAATGTGATTGTGTACGGATTAAATATAATGTGATTTAATGTGACTGCTTTATTTAACAAAAGCGATCACATGAAACTGTGTAACATTAATAAATTGCTAAAAACTCTTCACTAAAATATTTTCTAATCATTCTTCTTATTATGATGCAAAAACTAACTTTTTCATCCATTCTTTCAATATCAAGATATTTTTCACATTTTATAGTATATGAATGAATTTCATAATGACACTTTCCATGACAAAAAAAGCATAGCTACCACCCCCACCTTTCATCACTCATTGTACTCAAGTAAATTCCAGTAGTAACATTTTGCTTCAAATTTTCTACCAGTTCATTGTGATGAGTGTGGTATACTTTGCTGCAGCTCTGCTGCTACAAGGGCAGGCGCAGGCAATCTTGTTATACAGCATGCTGTTGCTGTCCGCGACACATTATATGTGACAAAGGACGGGAAAATCCAGCTAGAAAGAGAGAGAACTAGAATCCTGGCTGTGCATAAAAACAGCCAAGCAATAAAGTGATCAAGAACAACCGGCATGCAACATTTCTCAAAACTATGCCCAAGAATATGGTTTATTGAACACTTAATGATGCACAAATAAACAATGCACTGTTTTGTCCCAAATCTTCATTTAGCAAATATCTCTGTGATGAGAGGAAAACCTCATCGCAGCCACACATGCCCTGGGGGTGCAACCTGGCCAGTGCCGGGAGTCTCATAGAACTGAGTGGTTATTCTGTTTTATTCCATTCTTATGGGAAGCTAACAGGAAGCTATAGCAGATTTTATTTGCAGATATGCCCATCAAAAACTGACCACTGCTTAAAGTGATCAGCTTTAAGATAAAGACACATTACAGTCTTTACCTTCACACCCAACAAGTGCTCTATGAGCACAAAGCAAGTGGCGGCCTCCATACACCGTTGCACCCCTGTTGAGTTTCTCCACAAACTACATTTTTAATAACCCTGTTGGATTACATCAATGCTAAATTACTGATTAATCTTGTTAACCAAGCTAGCATAGCAGCAGGTTAGCTGATAGTTTCCCCAGCTCTGTCCTCGCATCTCATTACGGTCACATGAGGGTTCAAGAAAAACAACATGGCAAACGCCACAATGCTGAAGATCTAGTTCACAAACCAGCTGTTTTGTACAGCCTGCATGGCTCATCCAAATATATGAAATATAATCTCATAATACAATTCCTTGTATCACACGGGCTTTTCAATTTAATGCTGAGTAATAACAATATCAGCTCAAAATGATGATTAGGGTCTAAGCAGCAGGCAGCACATGCCAACTTGTTTGCAGTTCTTAAAGCATCAAAGCAATAAATTAGAATAAAGAAGGTAAAAATCTGAAAGTTCGCTTACAGAGGCAGGGAGCTCTTTACTGTCATGAAATGTGACATTAGGAAATTACAACAAAAAAGAAGTTTGTTGTAATAAACAGTGAACATATTAAGTTATTAAATATACTGTATATGTTTTTACACAGTTAATTCATTAACATATAATTAATCTGTTATATATAATACTAAACAATGTGGGGCTATAATTTTAAGGAAGTTGATGGTGATGTACATCAATCCAGTGCAAAGTGACAACTTTCGATGATACAACTTTGCTTGCAGTGTACAGACAAGAACTGCCATAATCCAGCAAAGTTCTGTCTACATACTTTATGTGTTTGAACATGCAGTCTTCTGTGTTATCATATCGTGTGATGGGTTTTACAGTTGAGCTTCCCAGAGTGATTCCTTCGTAGAGAATTTTCTGGAAGCCCACTGACCTCCCAACAGATCCACATTGGCGGCGCCAGGGGAGGTGGCAGCTGCTGTGCTAGTGGGAGGAGCTAGAGAGACTCCGGGTTCTGCCGCTGCAGGAGTGGGCGATGCCGCTGCAAGGGAGGGGGTGGGCTCGGCTGCGAGGGTGGGTTCAGATAGCAAGGAATCGCCCATTTCTTCGCGTACCAGTGGGGGTGTTTAAAATCCCCAAAGAAAGGCGGCAAAACAAACCACAAAAGAGGAACCAAAACCATATCACCATTGTAATAGTGAAGGGGGGAACAAGCCAAAACAAAGACCAATCCAAATCAAGCCCAATAAAGATAATTTAGAATTGACCGATAAACAAATAATCCACATTTTAAACAAATTAAAAGTCACAAAATGATCCAGCGGTGTCCGGTCATAACAAAGAAATAAAAAAACAAGCAACCAAAAATAGCCCCCATTATAAACCAAAAACAGACAATGGAGTATGTGGAGGGAGGGGAGGGAGAAGGCAGAGAGAAACAAAGAGAGTACTCAGACTAAAGAGAACAGCTTGAGGAGACAAACAGGGAGGTAACCATGTGACATTGCTGCAATATAGTCTCACATTTATTCAAATTAAAAAAAACTGTCTCGAAGTTACCTCAATACATGTTAGAGAAGGAAAATAAGTGAGATCAAGGTAACTTGTAGAAGGTTTGAATACACTAGTCTGGACCAGAGCCTAGAGGTGAAGTAAAGAGGGGAGTGGCACTCACCTGATCCAAGAAGATCTATAGAGGCAGAAAACAAAGGAACAGGGAAAAGATATGAGTTATTCTGGAGACTTGATTTGCTTTTTTAATTAACTCCAATGCAAATAGACTCACATTCACTAAAATGAACAAATTACATCCCTATAATAATGACAGATGATAAAAAGTATGTACATGATTTCAGGTGTGCCAGCAGCTACTCTAAAGGAAGGAGGGCCACTTACCTCCCCAAGATGTGGGCGCAGCTGATGGTGCTGAAGGGCCAGAGGAAGCCAGTGGATCCAGGTCTAGCAAAGAACTGGAGGATGGAAACGTTATAACCAAGTTCACCACTGCACATGACTAATAGTCTAATATCAGCTGGGTGAGGTTATGACAGCATTGTTAGATTGACTTTTGTTATCTAGCAGTAAAGAAAGCAGACACCGCAGTGATGGGAAATGTTTCGGTTTTGAGATCTTTTCCCAATAATGCAAACTGGACCGAGTGAAATGAATGAAAAGAGGAAAAACAACTAAATGGGGCAACCAGACACCAAATTCATGATCCCTTGAGATTGTTATAATTCATTCTCAAGGGATCATGAATTTACTGGTGCAATTGTCTATAGCTGTATATTTTAAACAAACCCAAAAACGTCAGCAGGTCACCCAAATTTTATATGTCTGCATTATATTTTACAGTTATTCAACAATTCCAGTGATTTTTGAAAAGTTGTTGTGATGGAGAATTTTCCAGAAATGGAAACCTACTCTTCAGCTGGTTCGGGAGCGGCTGAAGCAGCAGCGCCGCCAGCACCGTCCCCAGGAGGAGGCTGCAGTGTGGGAACGGCATTTGAAGATTTGGCTGGGGTTGATGTTGGAGACACATTGTTTGTTGGAGACCCCTGGAAAGCAGACAGATGAGCCCCTTTTCAGTGGCCATTCTCAATGCAAAAAACTAAAGGACTACTTTAAATAGGCACCTTACCTTTGTTGGTGACCTGAAAGTGGAAGAACAAGAGGAAGTGTAAGTGATGTGCTTAAAACAGACAGCTCTGCTTGACAAAAGCTTAATTTCATGGGTCATTTTAAACTCAACATAGGGGATTCAAACAAATTTGTACAATAGACTGTATCATATGTGATCATATGAAGAGTTCATTTCCAAAGTATCATACTGGAAGTGTGTGATTTCTTAAATCACCCTCATTTTGCTGGCTTGTATTTTATTTTTGGGACAAAAATCAATTTCACTCAGGAATAAAACCCTTCATATAGTGATTCACATTGCATATTAGCATATGACAGTACACATGTGGTGACCTACTGTTTACCAAAACATGTGTCTCCCAGAGATCTCACATGTAATCACACCAACACACACATTTCCACATGTGAACCATGTTGGTTGAGCATGTTACAGAATTCACATGTGAATAATGTGTACATTTATTACCTGGGGGGTGGGGCGAGAGGTGTGACAGTAAATGCATCTAAACAGTTAGTAAACTGCAAACGAAACGTAACACGTATGCTCACCCTTCACTGGCGTTTCCAAATCAATGTAAAGGAGAGTAAAAGAGAGGAGGGGTTAAAGGAAATTGTAGAAATACAAAAACCTGCTAAGACGTGTTTCTACCAACATTTCTCTTGGCTGCTCGTGAAACTCATGAAAATAAAAGCGGGAGGAAAAAAGGAGTTAACCCAAAGAAATGACGTTACAAAGAAATGCTACTAAACACTGTCTTACCCCTTCTTTCCGCCTTTTGTATCCTCCAAACCATTCATGTGGGTTTCCAGAGATTCTAGGATACTGCTGGGAGCCTGAGGAAAAAAAATCAAACTGCAATCACCACTCCACACAAATCTTAAATAAGCTCCTCAGGTACATGACGGCCAGTGTTTTATCACCAGAAACCGGAGCGAGAGTTTTAGAAAATCCCACCGCAATAGCCACATGCATGCGCAAACACACACACAAAAGTGATTTGTGTGTCTTGTGTGACTTGTTTGTCAAAATAAATTAAGGTCAACATGCCAACACTTCATCCTGCAAAACAGGCACTCAGCCAGGGGAACCCCCTTTGTTTCTGCGGTTACCGGTTCCTCGAGAGGTTTAAAGGGACAGTCCTCGTCATCTGAGTCTGCTAGATCCACCACTACCCCTGGGTGGAGACACTGGGTGGGGAGATGGTGGTGGGTGAGACATGGGCTTCTGTGTATGCATGTGTGTGTGAGAGGGGATGGATGGTATTCATATGTATTGTATATTCTTGGTCCCAACCCTTGAAAAAGGGGAAAAAATGTGAAAGCAACTTACATAGTTGATGTCAGGAATGTCGTTTTTGTCAACTCCAACTGTCTGTTAAAGGGGAAAAAACAATATAACTATAATGCTCAGATATGACAGTCATTATGCCAGTCAAGAAAAAGAGGACAGATGAGGCCCACCTCAGCCAGCTTCATGAATTCTCCAATCTTTGTCACCCTGGTTAGAAAACGCTTGTAGATCTCCAAAGCCTCCTTGCATTCACTCTTCTTCATTTTGAAGAATTTCTCTACACACAAAAACAAGAGGTCTGCTGACTGACAAACACCTCCTCCATCTTTCTTTTTTTTTGTTTATCACCAAGAACAAACTGCAATCGATTCACTGTTAGTGGACTACTGACCTAATAGGTTGATGATCCCATCATTGTAGGATGCAAACAGTTTGACCAAGTCCTTGAAGAGAAGCATAAATGCAGCATTGATGATCCCATTGTTCAGCTCCTTGGGATGCACCTGGGAAGAAAGAGGACAGAGATAAGCAAGGCTGTCCAAGGTTCTGATAATCCAAAATAAAGAAGTGTTTAAGTCAAAGCAAAGACGCACATCGAACTCCAGGAGTGTGTCAATCTGTGTCTGCAGAACAGGCATGCCTTTCAGCAGCTTCTCAGTGGTCATGGTTCTCATCACTCCGTCAGCACTGAGGCAATACAACAGAGAGAGTGTTTCACACAAGATCTGCTCATGAGCTGAAGGATGTGCCACACACTAAGTGACAGCAGGTAAAAAAAAGTACTTATGGCCAAATGACTGTGTGCACACCATGTTTAACGTACCCTTTCTTGACTCTGGTGAAGTCAAATGCCATCTGGCGGTAGGCAAAGGCTTTCTCGTTCAGGTATCGACCATACCGCCTGATGAATGTAGACATGTCATAGCCTAAGCAAAAAGAAAAAGAAAAAGAAATTAGAGTCAAATGCTTAATTTTAAAAAAAAAAAAGCTTAAATGCTTTATTATTCTTGCTGTCTACTCTTATTTTTACTTTATTTATTGTATTTTTGGTTGTGTTTCTCTTCAGTTCCCAAATGTGGTTCTTATATTGATCTCTCCTTGTCCTAGTGGGGAAATGTTGTTTAGAAGATGCAGTAAACAGTGTATTCCTAAAGCAGTCAAGACTGTCTTATACATTAATAAAAAGTGTAATAGGAATGACTACTTATCTGTGTGTGTCTGTGGCTTAGATACAGTTAGGTCCAAAATTTGCTAAACAAGAACACAATGTTTGTAGTTTGGCTCTGTACACCATCGCAGTGGTTTTTCAATCAAACAATCAGTATAATATAAAACTGAAAGTCTGCATTTAATCACATTGTTTGACTGAGAACTATTTGGTGCTGATTAAGTCAGGAAGAGCATGACGGTTGGAGCAGGAAAGGAGGTGCACTGCAAAGCTTGCAACAAATGAAAATAGCACCCTCCATGGGATTTACCAGTTTGCTGTGTAGAAGGGTGTAGAAGCACTACACTCATCAGCACTGCGATTTTTTGCTGGGGTTGTGGCTGATGTGCGATATCTTACATTTCACTGTTCTCATTTTTCCTAATGTGGACACTTATAGATTCATTTTTTTTATATATTTGCAAATCTAAGCTTGGTGGTTTTGTTTTTTGAAGTTTAATTTAAACTTGTAAAAAGACCCTCTACAAGGGAATTTTTTGCCAGAAGGGATTATGCTAAATAAGGGCAGCATGGTGTGGGTTAGCACTGTTGCCTCACAGCAAGAAGGTCTTGGGTTCACATCCACCATCTGGCCACAGCATTAGACATTAGACATGCCATTAGTGACTCTAAATTGCCCACAGATGTGAGTGTGAATGGTTGGCTTTCTCTCTGGGTTAGCCACTGGCAACCTGTCCATGGTGTAACATGCCTCTCCCAATATGGCAGCTAAAAAAGGCTGCAGCCCCCAACCACCACCCCATGACCCTGAATCGGATAAACGGAAAAAAATGGATGTATGGATTAAAGCGTTCTTCTTCCTGACATAGGTAAGGCATCAGTGAAATGTATCATTGATCTCCTCTCTCAGATTTTTATTTTCCTGCTTTTCTCATGTCCTGGTTGCATCTTTTTCATTTTTGCTTCCTGTCTCTGTCTCTGTCTTTGGCCTGTTTCTTGTTTTCTAGTTAGTTTCTTATCTCATCATCCTGTCTTTCACTGGGTTAGTTTTCAGTCTGTGTTTCTGGGTTTATTTCATAGCCTGTGTTCTACTTTGTGTTTCTTGAGTCTTTCTTTTTCAGTAGTTTCTCATTTTGTTTGGGCATTTTTAGCCATCATTGTTTTAGTTATGGATACATCAGTGTTTACCAGAACCTCCTCCTACATTTATGTCATCAAAAATGTATTACACCTATGAGTGTGTATTGATACACATCCAGCCTTTACTGTAATTTCTGTTATTCTATGTTGCATTGCCAAAGGATGAGATAGTTCAGTAATGTGTAATTATTCTCATTTGTTATAAAGATTATCCATTTACACAGAGGGATTTACAAAAACCAAACAAACAAACAAAAAAAAAGAATCACATTACAACTGATCAGACCGTCTTCTTACCATGAGATCCAGTTTTGTCAATAAAGTTGCTGAGGTTGAACAAGGATGTCCTGGAAGCCAAATACTGAATGAACCTCTGAGAAAGAGACAGAAAACTCAATGAACCGTCTTGTAGAAATCAATGCTGAAAACGACTACAGCACAGCACTAACATCTCTAGTAAGGATTTTCCTTGTTGTGCTTTTCAAGCTTTTATTCCATCATGTAATATCTTTGATGCACAATGGACCCACAAGACCCATTTCACTGGGCTGAGCAATTGTGGTGAAAATCTCTATTTATTTGTGAGACATTAGGCTTCCTGCAAAAGCCTTGAAAGACCAATTTCAGCTCTCTAGAGTTGTAACTTTACACCGTGTCAGACACTGATTATATATTTCAAAGGGGTGATTGTTTTAGTCAGTAATTAGAAAAAAACAGTGACTACTTAGCATGCATATTAATATTTTACTGCTGATTAGAAGTGATTCAAGCTTAAACCAAATAGTTTTGCATGTCGACTGGTGTTTGGCACACACTAACCTCATTACCATAGACACACATGTGGTGAGTGGTGACGAGGGCCTTGAAGACGACCACCCAGCTGGCATTGGTGGATCGCTCAAACAGTGTGTCAGCCATCTGAGGGATGTTCACATTGGTGGTATTGGTAGCTGACACCAGGTCTGCAACACAACAAGAAGGAGTCCTTATGATCTAGCAAAGGTTCTCTCACAGAGTACTATAAAGGTCTGATAGCATTAAATTGCTTATCATATTCTTCTTTTTTGGGGTCACCACAGCAGAACATCTGCCTCCATCTCACCCTAGCATCCACTTCTGTTACACCAACCCTCCTTCACTCCATTCATGAACTTCCTCTGTGGTCTTCCTCTTTTCCTCTATTTGCAACATCCGTTGCTCAACATATCCACTATTCCTCCTCGTCACATGTCCAAACCATCTCAGCCTGGCTCTTCTCTAAAACCTTCAACCTGAGCTGCCCTTCTGATATACTCATTACTAATCTTGTTCATCCTGGTCATTCCCAATGAAAATCTTAACATTTTCAACTCTGCCACCTCCGGTTCGGCCTCCTGTCTTTTTGTTAGTGCCACCATCTCCAAACCTACATCACAGCAGGTCTCACTATCTACCTGACACTCATCTCAAACCACTCCACCCTTCCTGCACTCTCTTCTTGTCTTGTTTCTGCTGAATTTCATTCCTCCTCTCTCCAGTACATACCTCCACCTCTCCAGGCTCTCTTCCACCTGCTTCTTCCTTCAGATCACAGTCACAGATATTGTAGTCCAAGGAGACGCCTGGCTGACCTCACCTGCCAACCTGCTTATCACCATTGCAAACAAGAAGGGGCTCAGAGCTGATCCCTGATGTAACTCCACCCCCACCCTGAACCCATATGTCACCCATAGGGCACACTTTACCACTGTCTCACTGTCCTCATATATGTCCTGCACCACCTTCACATACTTCTCTGCCAGTCCAGATTTCCTCATACCACAGTTCCTCTCCCAGCGTCCTATCATAGGCTTTCAATAGATCCACAAAGACACAGTGCAACTCCTTCTGACCTTCACTATACTTAACCATCAACACTCTCAAAGCAAACATCGCATCTGCAGTGCTCTTTCTCAGCATGAAGACATGCAGCTGCCTAATGATTGTCACCTCTCTTCTTAACCTAGCTTAAACAACACGTTCAGGGAATGGCTCATCAGCTTTAGCCCTCTAGAGTTACTACAGCTCTGCACATCAACCTTGATCTTGAAAATTGGTACCAGTACACTTCTTCTCCATTCCTCAGGCATCCTTTCGCTCTCAAAGATTGTGTTAAAAAATATGGTTAAAGACTCCACTGGCTTCTCCCCTAGACATCTGCATGCTTCCACAGGAATGTCATCCTCTGCACTTCCTGATTGACTATCCCCCACTCTTCATTAAATAGCTTGTTACATGGTATTAAAAGGTAAGTTGACTTATTCTTAGACACATGTCCACAAAATTTGCTACCCTGATTTAACTGCTCTGATTACATTTTGATTATGTGAGAAGGCAAAGTGCTTGCTGCAGAGCTGCTCCAGACAGTCATGAGAATATTAAGGGAAGAGGAAGACCTGACGCACATACGAAATGTTGGTGCAGAAAACCAACCCACCCACCCACACGCGCGCACACACACACACACACACACACACACACACACTTATATATATGGACACACACATGCTGACAATGCAGAGAGAGAAAGAGAGAGAATTGTGCTTTATCATCTCCTCTCTCTGGCTGCCACTTCAGATACTCACTCAGACAGAAAGGTCTCCAGAAATAAAGAATCCTGACTACTGCATCAATAAAAAAAATATATAACAGAAGGTGCAAACTGTGTAGGATGTAATTATACAGATAATGATTAAATGAGTAGTCTTTAACCCAAACACTGATTCAGTTTTATTGTTTAGAGAAAAAAAATTGTTTTTTGAAAAGGTTTGACACGTGATTTCTCAGCCTCTTTGTGGCTCATGTTCGTTTGGTGCACACATTTTCTATGGATGGATGGAAACTAATAAAGTTATCATCACTAATTAGTCTGCCAGCTACAAAACAAGTCCAGATGTCTGAATAAAAATATAATTCTTCATAGAAAATAAATCTGTCATAAAATTTGAGAAACTAGAGATGTTTTTTTCCTTGAACACTCAATGTGTGACGTTTTCTGTGTGGAGCCGAGAAACTCGTTTGTTTTATGGCGCAATTTCCCCTCACAGATTTTTGGCTGCTTTCCAAAATAAAAACAAGCATCATACATGAAACACTGTCATTATGTGTAATACTAGGTACACTACATGGACAAAAATACTAGGCCACCTACACATTACGCCTAGAGGAGCTGCTCAGGTTTGGAAACCCATGCCATGAAGCTCCACAGTTCACACAGTTCGCACAGTTTCTGTGCTGATGTTATTGCCAGGGAAGCTTTGGAACTCTGCATTTCTTGTCTGCCACTTCATTGGCTGAGTTACTCTGGTTTCACTTTGCATTCATACACTTACAATTGATGGTGGAATATCTAGGTGGGAAGAAATTTCACAAACTGACTTTTTGTAATGGCTGCATCCTGTTACAGTTACATGCTCTAATTCAGAGAGCTCTTTAGAGCCACTCATTTTTTTCACAAATGTTTATAAAAGCAGACTGCAAGGTTGGGTGCTTGAATGTACAGTATCCACCTGTGGCAATGGGACTGAATGAAACCCTTGAATTCAAAGAGAGGTGTTATCCAATACTTTTGTCCATAGAGGGTATGTCAGCAGTTCTTACAGCCTATGATAATGGCATGATGACATGAGTGAATGACTTTTCACAATGAATAATCAACATGTTTGTGTAGGTTCTCAGTCATCCAGGTCATAGTAGTCTCTGGAGCTTGAAGGAAAGAAGGTCAAACACAAACTAGG
The DNA here is from genome assembly GCA_015106715.1 of Bujurquina vittata. Taxonomy (NCBI): domain Eukaryota; kingdom Metazoa; phylum Chordata; class Actinopteri; order Cichliformes; family Cichlidae; genus Bujurquina; species Bujurquina vittata. The sequence continues at coordinate 13,837 of VUQK01030156.1, forward strand.
GAGAGTAAGGATGACAAGCGGAAAAACACTGTCATCCCTTGTGTGGCAGGGTTGTCAGAGAAACTCAGAAGAATTTTCTACAAGTACGACATCCCAGTATAATTCAAACCTAGTTACACTCTAAGGCAAAAACTGAGACAAAAACCCAAACACAAGATGAGCAACATAGTGTATGCTGTGCAGCTTAGTGACGAGTGCTCAGACCCCTACATTGGAGATACCAAACAGCCACTCTACAAACAAATGGCCACCTTGACAGGACAAGGCTCTGCTGTACATCTGCATCTTTTGAGGATGCCAATGTTCACATTTTGGACCAGGAAGACAGATGGTTTGAAAGAGGAGTAAAAGAAGCCATTTATGTTCACGGTGAACAACCATCACTGAACAGAGGAGGTGGATTATATTACCAACTTTGCCCCATTTGCAGTGCTGTCTGGGGGTTATGACACCTTTGTTCAGGTGACCTCTATAGGTCACTTGACAGAATGGGGTGAAGTCCCAAAATGGTTTCACCCGAAACCAGTGATTGTAATGATCCACACCTCCTTTCACACCTTGGCGCATGTGATTATCTACATGAACAATAGTGGGTCACAACCACCTCCAGGAGCTCATGCCCAGTGGGGTTTAAATACCTGGGTCTCCACCTTTTGGTTTAACAACTGAAGAAACCTTTCCATCAGGTTGTCTCGTTTCCTCCAAAGAAAGGCCATGACGTACAAGCCGGCACACAAAAATTATGTGAAATAGAAGAAGCAGCCCTTTGAGAAGCAATGAGGGCATTTATATATTAAATGTTTTGCAGGAGGTTTGCAAATAGGCCATAAATACACTTGATACATAGGACAGAAATGTATCCAAGGGTAGATATTGTATATGTTGTGCTGCCTGTGGCAGTAGACCAGAGGAACATTTCTTTTTATGTTCTTGCTCACTGAAGCATGGCATACATATACATTGTTTGGTGTGTCCTGCTGACATTGGCATCTGAACAACAAGGAAAGATCTGAGTGCATCTATACAGAAAGAAATGCAGCAAAAATTGGCAGGCATCTCTAATAACGGAGGGGGTGCAGGGCCATCACATTCAATAGGCCTTGGGCTTGCTTTGAGCACAAACTATAAATTAGACCAGACTACAAGCACAGCAAGGTGATGGGCACAGGACGGCGGGAAGCAGGAGAAGAGCAGAGATTTGAGAGAACAGCGGGGAGTCAGACGAGTGTGCAATAAATGAAGAGAAATAAGAGTTTGAGCAATGAAGCTGCTCAAGGTCATAGCAGGGCAACAGGCTGGAGGGGGGTTGGGCGTTTAACATTTAGGGTGTTGTAAACAGATTATTACTAATCACTGATCCTGGTCTGGTCTTTCTGCTGTAGTTGCTTTGCAGCCCCTTTGCGATACACATTCAACATGTACACCTCACACAACTGGTTCTACGGGCTGTTCATCACCTAACACGCCTGCATTATCAGCTTTTTGTCTACAGTGTTTTGGAATGTCTTGATGCCGATACTGATGATCTTAGCACAAAATGAACTCGACATGAACAGCTGCATCAAAATGAAAATAAATAGCAAATGTGTTTTAGCTGGTTCACAGTGATGATCACAGCTCTTCTTTTGATCTTTGTTGAACTAATTATACTCCAGTCCCTCTGTACAGCTTCACCAGATGGTAACAGCAACACTTCAGCTGCTCTAAAGCTGTCTGGTGTTTTTAATTAACGTTGGAGTGACATCAGTCCTTCCAGTGCATATGTTTAGATATTATTTAGTCTTTTCTACTGCACCCCTTTCCCACATTAATGTTTTGTATTTTAGAGTGAATCTTCTCTCGTTTTTGATCACTTCAACTCATCCTCCTGCCGTCTTTGATTGTACTCATTTTTTTTCTGGTCCTCTTGCATCTCTATGAAATCGCTAAACATTAGCACTAACCTGCAGCATTTTCACACAAACACACTCACACTCACAGTCAGAGTCCACAATGGCTGAAATGTGATTATATAACATTATCATGTCACGGGCACAGTTACAAGTTTAGATTTCTATTAGTAGTATGAACTCAGCACTAACCACTAGCCATGTTCTCAGACTTCCAGCTCATAATAAGTGTCCATGTAAATACATTTATCTGTTTATGGATGTTAGCTATGCTGTCATATCACCCATATCACAGGTTGTAATCCACGCTAATGTGTTGTGGTATCATAACCTGAAGCGAACACACACTGACATACAACTGGTGTGCCTATACGTGCATAATGAGGATTGGCTGAGCTAAATAAAGACTCTTACAGTAATCCATGTGATCTAAGAATGAACTGTGAGGCCTCACACTGTGTGTGTCTGTGCGCCACAGTGTCTGTGTGTTTTCTACCTTGTGTCTGAGTCTGCCCCTGAGAAATGTGTTTTACAGTTACACAACAAATTGCACACTAGCCACAATATTCTAGATAACGGTGAGTAGAACCAACCTGTGTGCTGTGAAATGTGTACATTTATAGTGCTATCAATAATACTATAGGCAGTTGTTTACTGGAAATACATCACACATTGCACACAGCTCTCTATGGTAAATAATAAGTGAAATAAAGAGCTTTTTAATGTGACCAGCGTCTTGCATGTGACCTCAGTGGGTCACCACCACTGAGCAGAATGGATGATTGGGTAAAAGAATGTTCTAATGAAATGGCAAGATCTAACTTGCTGATAGAAGGTCAAAATCAGCACTCTCGTGTTTATATGTTAAATACAGTGCAAGGATACAACCACTTAATGGTTAGCGTAGGTTAGCATAAGCACTTTAAAGAGGGAAAAACATTCTAGACTTGCTTTGGCTAAATGTAACAAAATTCACCAAACAGAAACTTTAAAGTTAATAAATACATCTCAAGGTGACAGCAGGATATCAGGAAGTTAGTGCACCCATGATAGTCTAGCTCCTTTTGGCAGCTCCCTTATTCAGAAAAGGTCACCACAGGAGGTAGCTCCACATCTTTGATTTTTATACCAGAGGCAACCCCAAAGCAAGGAACCAGGGTTCTTTCACTTGTTAGGCAAATCTGTAAACCACTATACTATACAGCCTCTAATACACTGAAATAAAAGTGAAATATGTGCAGTGTTTTTCTTTTATACAGCCTATGATTCAGAATTCTTTTTAATCATGTTGAAGTCAATGAAAAACAGTAAACTCGATGATGTGTAAACATCTTGGCGGGATGCCAAGTGAGGTTTGCTTTCTTCTTTCTTGCTGCATTTATACTTCCTCACAAAGTGCCTAGATGCCCCCTACCCCGACCACCCTGCACTGGACCTAATAGCAAGGTAAGGCCATATCATTTATCCAGCAGATGTTCATTTCAGTTGCTTATAGCAGTATCTGTTGGTTTATTCTGCACTGATTTAAACCCCATTTGAGTCTGTACTGGCTCTATAAACAATCAATAGTGACCCCTTCAACTAAAGTATTTCTTATGCACTGTATTTTTAAATGGAGGAGCTATGAAATGTGGGTTTGAGAGGTTTATGCGTGGTGTTGGCCAGATGTTCTACCTTTGGACGGAACCAGGCCACCCATAACTCACTATAAGCTATGCCACATAATCTCAAGCTCATGTGACATAGCATCTAGTTCAGGTAAGAACATTGGGTCCACTCTCAAAGCAGCAATTTTTACACCAGTTTGACCTTTGAGAAATTCAAAACCATTGCCTGTGGTACTGAGTGAACTCTACTCTTTCAGTTGACCTTGGATGGATACATTAACTCTGTACATGTCCTCCATAGTCTCTTTCCTGCAATGTTAGACACATTTTATAATAAATTCAAACATTTAATTAAAAATGCAAGTGGATTTTTGCTCCTAAGGAACAGCGCATAGAAAGTATAACCTCCACTTTTTTGTTTAATCATGAGTGGAAGGGCACCTGTGTATTCTCACAAATCCATATTTACACCCAATTCTTCTTAGGCTACTTATTGTGGCACTAAAAACAATCAAATCACTAAGTCAGTCAATTAACTACATTGAAAGACCATAACAAATGTTTTGGTTAAATAACTACACATACATTGTGATTTTCTCTTTAATCTAGTGATGGCATGCCTCTTATTCCCAGTCTTCTGGCTCAGATTCCCTCTCTGTCAATACAGAGCTCCTGACACTGTCAATTTGTTCCCAAGGCAACTGTACCACCACTACAAATACACAAGCATGTTAACCCCAAGGGTCAAATAGCTGTTACCAAGCAATACCTCTAACCTGTGGTTGTAAAGTGTGTCAGATATTGCAGATCGAATGCATTGAAAGATAGCTAATTAGATACATATCAATGACTAAAAATGACCCCAGTTTATTTATAATATGTGTGTGTGTGCGCGCGCGCGTGCGTGTGTGTGTGTGTGTGTGTGTGTGCGTGCGTGCGTGCTTCCGCGCACATGCGTGCGTGCGTGCGTGTGTGTGTCTTT